>JAOVVB010175731.1:0-11346 GCA_028570985.1 Heterobranchus longifilis | reverse complement strand
ATGTCAAATGTTAAACTGTTTAGTAGTATGTTGGTAGAGAATTAATTTTCTATGGCACAGGGGGTTTAAACACTGATGTTCTTGTGATGTAACTGGTTGAAAACGACGCATTTACTATTGTTTGGCCCGTGACTCCTTATATTTTTCTGTATATGGCCCACAATCCAAAAGGCTGTATATCTGTGGTCTGCAAGGTAACTCACAGAGACGTAGGCAGTGAGGCAGGTGATGAGTGAGGCAGTGATGGCATAGGGGATGGAGGTGTTGGGACTCTTGGCCTCCTCTCCTGTTGTAGCAATGATGTCGAATCCAATGAAGGCGTAGAAACAGGTGGCTGCACCCTGCATCACCTGCAACACAACAGAGGCACCAGAAACGATAGCATACATAAGCCTTCCTTACTTGTGACTCAGTACATAGGTGTAGATTGTGGACACGCCCCCCTCAGTATTTAGAACACGAGCATTTGTCCCTCTCAATAAAAACATGAAAGTAGCAGAGAACTTTTATTTTGGAGAAATTAACTCTCAGAACTCTGCAATAGAAATGGTGCCTACATTGGTGTTTTTGCTTATTGTGATGACATTCAAATGCTTCATATCCCAAAAATATGTACAACTTAAGCTAAAAGGTTATGTAAGTCAATAAACCATAATAATTGAAAGGTATTGAAACTAAATCATAAAATAAAAATAAAAAACAAAATAAACACACAAAACATATCCATCCAAAAGATTTCTAAATGTAGAAACATGCACAAAATATTTCTTAACACACACATTTCTTAACATTTTTGAGATATGGTTATTTTCATAGTGCAAAGGCATTTTGATAGTGTTTCACACGGTTTTGCATGCAACGTAACGTAACGTAACGTAACAATGTCATCATGAGAGTACAACATGATGACAAGATGAAAGTCTTAGACATAAGCCTTAGCTTTCCCCTGCAAAAAGAATGAATACTCGAGTTATTATGGTTTTTATTTAAGATTGATTTAAACAGGATCGTGCGAACTCCTGCAGGAGGTCTGTTTTCATTGGGTTAAAGACATTTCCACCATAATTTGGTGGATAAAAAAATCACCAGAAAGCAAGAAATTAAGTGTTCAATGGCCAAACATTTCCTGAAGGAGGACCCCCAAACCCCCTGTTTTTTTTTTTATTTGCATGTGTGTGTGCCGCGTACCCCCGACCAGCCAAAGGGCAGGAACCTCCCCTCGTCCCAGTTCTCTCCGTTGACGAAGAACAGCCCGGCGATCATCATGAACACCCAGACGATGAGGTTGATGACGTTCAGCACGTTGTTGAAGCCCACAGAGTTCTTCACTCCCAAAGCAACGATCACCGTCACCAGCAGCGCTATCAGCAGCGCCAGCAGGTCCGGGTACGCCTGCTCCCCTTTACCTAAAGGAGAGCGTTAGCATTAACACACACACACGTACACAGATATTATAGTTGTACAAACTGCACCTGTGAAATCCAAACACCTCGGTGTTTAACAGTTAGTTAAATAAACTGATTTATGGGCCGGGCTTTAAATATCATTGATTCATCTTTTGATCATTTTTTTTGATTAATCAACTAATTGTTTAAAATAAATGTATATTTCCCAGAGCCTAAGGTGACATCTTAAAAAAATCCACAGATAAATCCACAGATATTCAATATAAAAATGATACAAATCACATAAAGCAGTAAATCTTCACATTTGAGAAACTGGAACCAGCAGTTTTGCATTTTTGCCTGATAAATGATTAACTGATTATCAGCGTTTAAGTTTTCAGTTTATCGACTAAGTAGAATAAATCTCAGCAGTGTCTCACATCACTTGTTGTTTCCAAGGTTTTCAATCACATCTTGTAGCATTCCTCAGCAAATCCTCAGTCAGTTAATAAGTTAGTTAGTCGGATTTTAATTGAGCAAATTGCAAATGAACATTCAAGCGATATTACTTGTGAATAAATAACAGTTATTAAAGTGTACTCAGTTCTCAGCCTTTCTGCTGCTTTCAGTATAATGCTAAAATACAACAAACATCTTATTAAATTACAAAAAACATTAAAAGAAACTATTTCCAACAACATTTAATTGAGCACAAAAGGCATCCTTTAAAAAAATTTGGTTCTTTTGCAATGTGTTTATCACGCAAGTTGATATCGCAATGACGATAAAAAATCTCTATATTGTGGAGCCCTGCTATAAACTGTTTAAACAGCCACTTTAAACAACGCACCTGAAGTCACTCAGCACAGTTTTAGCAGTGAGCATATGATTGAACAATCTATCAAGGACACATGGATAATTACAAAGTTTGGTATTTAAAATAGCAGTAATCCTCCCCAAAATGTGTCTTCAAACAAATAAAAGGGACTTTTAACGATGTTTAATTTGTCTTATTTTAAATACACTTATATTTGCAACATCAGCAAAAGTATTTTTGTCAGGTAAACTGTCAATCACACTAAAACATTACAGTGAATCCGCTGTAAAACAATATCAATAATTACTATTTAACCCAACTCAAAAGTGCACGTGTTACACAGGAATATAAATATCTCTATAAATACACACAGGTGGTCACGCAGAAACTAACGAGACATATTTTGAGCTAAATTCCACACTTTCCCCGTGGTGTGGAGAAACAGACGTTTATCTCCAGCAGGAAAACATTAACTTTCCATTACGGAGTGGAACAGCTGTCCATGCTGCTTATCATGTGACCACCAGCGCTCTGTCAGTGTCCAACAGGAAGAGAGAGTCAGGGCGGTGTCACCCTGATAGACACAGCTGGCACACACATCAGATATAGTATTACACAGATTAGCAGGCATTCCCCTCATGGTGCGCTTTACGACCTGGAAAACTGTGTTGCATGAATCATTTAGAAATCCAAGATGCCACGGCCGCTGTTACTTTCCATAATGACACGATTTCCAAGATAAGCAGAGAAACATTGTTTGGATGCTGCATGGAAAAACATCTGATACAGGCTGGATGATTTCCAGATGGTGATACTTTCTTTTAGGGCTGCACGATATGAGGAAAATATGCAATATGCGATAACGCTGTTGAATATTGCGATAACGATATTGCTTGCAATAAATAAACACTCATATCAGTTCTGCCTTTTTGCTGAGGGAGAAAATGTCTTTTCTGTGTAGTGCAGAGCAGAGGACCCATGTTACTGACAAAACACAGTGATGGCTGTCTGAATGTAGACCTATTTAACACTTATTTAAAATATATATATATAACAAATTAAATACCGCTTAAAGCACATTTAAATATTTATAAGGCTTTAAAAGATTTTTCCCAGTAGGAAGCACAACAGAAAAATTGTACATTTCCTTAGTTTTCTTACTTCACATGCTGACTTTCTATTATGAAACAGCAAGCGTTTCTTAAAACATCCCAAGCGGTGACCTCCGGGGCTGCCAGATGAGGCCAATAAGTACCAAAAAACTGCAGTTCAATCCCCATAGACCCTCATGTTAAACATGTTTACAGCCTGGTATACAAAACGGTTTTGCATACCTTATTTCCCCATTCATGGCAACTGTACGGGAGGTGAATTTTTATACAACTCACCCATTTGCATTATATTAAGGCTTAAAGTTATGCATTGTCAGCATTTTTTCTGGCTCAAAATGAGGCAGAGGTGGTACCACCCTGATCATTTGCACATACATGCATGTGTAGCTTCAACTGGCTCAAGTTTACAAACTATTATTATTAAACTATTATTAAACTAAAATCTTTTATCTGCCTGCAATGCTTGTGAGAAAATAGTGTTTTCCATGAAGACATCAGAGTTTTGTCAAGAGCTGGAGGTGGGATGAGATTTCATGGAGGTGGCCACCTAGTAATTCTCTATGCAGGAAAAACCCTGATAATTAAGGGTGTGGATACCGTTACAGGTGGCGAGCAGAGACTGAAGGCTTCATTCAGCCCGCCTCAGCTCCATCCATGCTCCACCTGTTTGCCCATTTTTGGATGAGCCGGGAGTTAGGCAGAGTCAGGCACTACCAAGATGGCGACAGCCGGAGCCACCCACATTGAGCTCTTCAGAAACCTATGGGTGACGCCATGGAGTCTAGGTGCATATTTTATACAGTCTATGAACCATCCCTACTGTATTACTGAGCCCAGCAGTGCATACTAATTCCAGACTTATCTCAAATATTAATTCAAATCCTGAAACTCAAAATAACTCGCCTTCAAAATCAGAAGTTCGAACCAAATCTTATTTTTTCTCAAAGTAAAACATCCGTCCCCACTCACCCAAGCCATTGAGCGTTCCGATGTGTGTGATCATAAAGTTACTGATGCTGTGATTGGCCAGCGAGTCCGCCATGCTGCTGAGGGCCGACGCCCCCGCCGCCGTGCCGATCAGATACTCCAGAATCAAGTTCCAGCCGATGAAAAACGCCACGCACTCGCCCACGGTCACGTAGCTGTACGTGTAGGCCGAACCTGTGGTCTTTGGCACCCGCACGCCAAACTCTGCATAACACACTCCTGCGGGACAGAGGAGGAGACGGACACACACACACACACACACACACATTCAGACACACATCAGTGGTGTGACTGCATTACCATCCAAGGGAAAGGCTGCGTTGAAGGTATTGATAGGAGCATTAAGGTAGGACTAAAATATCCCCTGAGTGCCTTCTGTATTATAGCTTCGCCCGTATAATGTCTTTGCCCTTGTTCTAATTGCATAGTTATTAAAAGGCTCTTCATATAAATCATATCAGTGTAATGGGAATAAGAATGACGGTAAGCTTTAAACTGTGGCCTATACTATGTTATAGTCAGTGTGTATGCATGTGTGTGTGTGTGTGTGTGTGTGTGTGTGTGTGTGTGTGTGTGCGTGTGTGTGTGTGTGTGAAAGAGTGAGAGACAGTAAGAGTGTTTAAAGGCTGACTCCATCTGTGTCTTTTTCAAATGGAAACGCCCACTCAGCCTTAGAAACAAGCAGTGGCGTAGGTTACCACAGTAAGATAATCAATAAGGTTATGAATAATATGAATGTTTGGAGCTATGTAATGTAAACTAAGCTAAGCAATGTACTGCTGTGGATCCACAAGTCACATAATAACACAACCGATCGCAGGCAGCAGAAGAGCTATGTAATGTAAACTAAGCTAAGGTGGAAGCTACAGAATGACATAAAAACCTAAAAAAATAAATAATAATAATAATAAGAGCAGAAAAAGAATCACAAAATCACAAATCACAAAATCCATGTGTGCATTTGCTCCAGCCTCACCTGACAGTATGGAGGCCACAGCGGCGATTATGAAGGACACAATGACCCCCGGACCCGCCATCTCCTTGGCCACCAGCCCCGAGACCACATACATCCCTGTCCCGACGCAGCTGCCCACGCCCAGCGACACCAGGTCCACTGTAGATAAGACCCGGGCCAGTCTGGTCCCATGTGAGCTGGTGCCCGACATGGACGAATCCAACATGGACTCCACAGGTTTGGTCCTCAGGACGCGGGACGTAAAGGTGTTCCATGTTGAGCGCCACTGCACCCTCCGAGGGTCTAGCTTCGCTACCAGGCTGCTCATCCTGAGAGCTAAAGGTCAAAGGTCAGAGTCAACGGGAATAATTTCACAAGAAAGAGTGGGGAAAGTCTCTCTTTGATACTTTTTCGTTTGCACTGTTACTGTTTTCCTGTGAGAACAATCATGTGCAGCACTGTGCAAGAAGAGTTTTTCCGTATCTGAATGATGGTAGATTCAAAAGAAGGTTTTGTGTTGCTGCCTCTGCCTCCGTATTCTGCAACCTCTCGTCTCTTGTCCTGGTTTAGTGGAACGCCATCTTAGTTTTTCCCCACATGGTGAGAGAGAAAGTTATCTGAAAAACAAAGGTGGGATGATTTATTTTTGCAGTACTTCACAGCACATTGCGTTATATTATTCTTCTGACAAAATGCTTATTTTCATGCACAGGAGCCCCAACGGTGCAGATGCATTTGTCCACAAATGAAGCATACCTGATTGAGGAAGCAGCTAATTAGCAGTCCTCTCCCTGTAGCCCTGTTGCTATAGTAGCCAAGCTCATTAGTGACGACAATGGATGCTAAATCTTTTTTTGTTTGTAAGGGGGAGAGGGAGCAATATGTGTAATCATACGTATTCATACGTCTACTGAACCTAAACCAAACTACAGTCACTGCTTGGTAGAATTATAATGTGATTAGCTGTCATAATTAACTCTAATTACAGATGCATTCATGTAGAATCAGTGGCACTATAATAGGGTACTTAAGTACATCTTTGAGGTACTTGTAATTTACTTGGGTATATCTATTTCATGCTCCTTTATACTTTTACTCCATTACATTTCAGAGTGAAATATTATGCGTTTTACCCCACTGCATTTATTGATTTTACATACAAAACTCGTTAATCCCAGAAATTAACACACTGATTACCATCAATAGAAAAATAACATTGCAACATATTAGTGTTAAAAAAAAAGACCGACATTTAAAAACAGTTGCTGCCAGTTTGTCTCTGACTAAAATTAACTTGCAACTAATTAACTAGTTAAAAAAAAAATCGGAAATTATCCTTTAGAAAATAAGTAAATAAACTAATAATTTCCCAATAATTTAACTTAAACACAGGACTTTTACTTTTGAGAATTTCTGAGAATTGCTCCACAACTGTGTATAATCATATTGTGGCTACAATGCAAAAAGCCACTAAACTGTGTCTTCATGTTTAGAAAATATGTCCTCACTTCATATTATTAAAGTAAATCAACACATTTAAAATGCTTTGTGTGTCAGAAATATGTAGGCAGCACACTGATGAAGTGGTAACAATTATGCATTACGTTTTAACAATGCTAGAACATTTTCAAATTGCAGAGGCTTTATTATAGGCCTACTTTTCTACGGCTTTTCAACAGTGTCTCTGATGTCACATGAGTAACTGCTGTTGAAAAGAGAGCTATTATAGTCATCAATTGTAGCGCGGTCCACCTCTCTCTCCCTTAACAGCAGTGAACTAACACTCACCATTCATCCACTTTGAACAACAAGCGCAAGTTACTGAACAAACAGCGCACTCACATCGCCTCTCAGCTATAATATGAGCCACTCAAATGATGGCGGCAATTACCCAGCTGTTTAACCAGAGAAGGCCGGGGCTGCTATTGTCGTTGCACTTAGTGGGAGTACACGAGCATGTGCAGAGAAAAAGCTCAAAAGGTGATTTAATTTGTGTGTGATGGTGACGAGTGTGAGGTGGGGCTATTAACCCGTCACAAGGCCAACAATGTCAGGGAAACAAAGAAATCTCAATTTAAAAAAAAAATAACTGCACTATAGGGCTGAACAATTTTGAAAAAAATATCTAATTACAATTATTTTGACTGATATTGCAATTGTGATATTATAAGAAATTATCATTTTTATGTCATTATTCTCATTTTCATTGAAAAATTTGTGATTTTTGTGGGGATTTGTACCAAACAAAGATGCTTTCTTAAGTCTGTATATTATGTGTAGGCCAGGACATCTCTGCAGCACCACAATATTCAATTTAAAATGGTATTTTAACATACTTTGGCTTTCGCCTCCTGCGATTTGAAAATTGCAGTAGGCAATAAAATTTTGATTAATTCTTCATCCCTAAACTGCACTGTTTTAAAGTCATTCAGACCTTCATTATACTATATTAGAGTGAGAACAAATCCAATCAGAACCTTTAATATAACATATTTCACATGAAAACGATTCTTTATTTTTTTAATAGCCACTTCAAAAGCCTTTTTAACCTTTTAAGCCAACATTTAGCCAGTGCAAAAACACAACAGATAAACATCAGCCACTGCAATCGGTGAATGTCATCTTATTTGTCAATACACAAAGGTGAATAATACCGATGTTCAGCCCTACACATGACCAGGCAGGCCTAAAACTAAGTAACTCTGATATCAACCCTAAACCAGAAATTGACCATCTATAAATAACACATAAGTGACACACACACACACACACACACACACACACACACACACACACACTCATCCCCAAAACGCACAGATATACAGAGTGAGAAAACTCTTTACAACACCAAACTTTGAACCTCCAATTGGGCTTTGTCAATAAGTGTGTGTGCGTGTGCGTGTGCATGTGCATGTGTGTAATGGCCAGACAGACCATAACAGCTTTAATTGCAGGCACTGATACCTGAGCACGTATCCAATCACACTCAGCAAAACCAAAAAACAAAACAAAAAAGTTGCATTTTGGGACGAAATGGGCTCCGTTTCAGACGGTTGTGTTTATGGGATGTGTATTAAATACTACACGCACACATGCACAGCCCTTCATCGTTCCGTATCACAAATCAAATCATGCAAGCAGCTTGTTTTTCAAAAACATCTGTGACATTTTAATATTCTCTGGCTGGTTTCACTGACAGTGACCACCACCTGCCCCGTGTTGAGTGCGAGCTATTTGAACAGTCGTAGATCAACAAAACGGAGCGGCACAAAGCGATGTGGCAGCAGGTGTTCCATCTGCGCTGGAAAACTGACTTCACTTTACTAACAGTCCTCCCTGGGATAAAGGTTAGTCTAAAAGCATTTAACCTTTGTAGAAACTGAGGCTTATGTGACAGTATTGACAAAGTATCTGTTACATGTAAACAATTAATATCAATGGCATTAGGACTGAACGACTTAGAAAAAATATCTAATTGCGATTATTTTGACTGATATTGCAATAGAATACAATTTGTAGGCCGGGACATCTCTGCAGCATGACTCCCAGCACAGTGTTCATACAGACATTACAAAATGAAATTCAAGGACTTCTTCAAGCACTATTTTTTTCATTTTCAAGGACTTGGCTTACAAGAATTTACTGGATTCAATTAACACTTTCCTGACATATTGGGTTATACCAGGAAACTGGGTTAACTGGGTTATTTTCAAGGTATTTTCTCTCAAAATTCAAGCACCTTGTATGAACCCTGCCAGGAGGTTTTGTCACTGTGTGTAATTTAATTCGGATTATCATCCAGATGAAGATTAAACATTTTTAATTTTCTGTTAATACATCTAAAACATGAGAATTGTGCAGCCTTGCAGGGGATGAACTCTCTGTGGCTGGTGCAGACAACCTTTTCATTATACGTTTTGGAAAATATGCTTTGCTCTCTTGCCAAGAGTTAGATCAGAAGATCAATACCTCTCTGGAGCTGGAGCCAGGAGGCAAATAGCTTAGCTTAGCATAACGACTGCAGCAGGGGGAAACAGCAAGCCTGCTCTGTCCAAAGTGTGTGAGTCTCATCAGCATGAGGTAGGACAGCAAATATTTCCCAAAAAGTCAAACCATTTCTTTAAGCTTGAACATCTCTTGTTAAAGAAAATTAAAGATGTATTTCACACATCAGTGCAATCAAATGGATGCCAGATCACTAAAGTACATCAAAATCAGAAAACATTTAGATTTAATAACCAAAACTGGGAAATACTTGGCAGGTTTTCTTGGCAATTTTGTGTCTCACTCTGCACGTGAGATTCCACTGCCTTGATTCCCATCATGCTGAGTTTTAAAAACTTTTTGTATAAAATTCACAAAGACTCGTATGCCTTGCACCGGTTTCAGCCATGCAACAAAGTCTTGGTTAAATAGCCAATTTTTAATTGAATTTGCACGAGCAGACAGTGGATCCTCTGCTCTGAGAATCCTGGTCGGAAACAAAATATGAGTTGTTGGTTTTGCTATCTGGATCTGTGTGAAGTTAATGCAAGAGGCATTCAGTAAATTGTTATTTTATTTTTTTAAATAGATGTTACCACTTACTTGGAGATTTTACAATGATGCAATCAGAGCAAACTATTAATAAAATCCTTCTTCCCATGTGTTAGCATTTTTAAGACTTTTGAACGATTGATTTACGACATTTTGTCTCATTTAAGACATTCTGAAAATTAGCTAAATGTGAAGAAAGTGAGCTAAAAAATGGCTAGAAAATTGTAGCCGAATTTTTACATTCGGCGCCAGTGGCAGATGGCACTTCTCCAGTGGCAACATCTGCATGGTGCAAAGTGCTGTTCTTCTGAGCCTTTATACAGAGAGCAAACTAAAGTGCCAGTGGCGACGTTAGCTACTGAATTATTTAATAGAGTGTGGGCGAAGGCAATACATTTTATATTTAAACATCTAGCCATGGAATTACTCTTATTGCTCTTGCCTCTCATTACAAGAGAAAGAATATATGTATATGTGAACAAAACAGCATAAAGAGAGAGAAACACACAGCAAAATAAAGACAAGCTGTGAGTAAGAGAACGATTTGGAAAATTACATGTCATCGCCCAGTGTGTGAGCAACACTGCTGCTGTGTTTACATCATCCCCGTTTCACTCAGACAAGCAGTGTAATAGAATTCCAAACAAGACCTTTCTTCAATATGATATCACTTAACAAACACCCATTATCTGCTCTGCCAGAGTGCTGCCGTTTAGAGATCAATAGTTGAATCCCTGTCATCATAATCATCACCACCACCTATAGCAACTTAGCATTAGTGTTTCCCCTCCAGATAAGAGAAGCTGTCAGAACATCCATCCTTGTGTCTAATCAACCATGACTAAGCCCGTCTCTGTGTCCGCCCCTGACTGCGTCTGAATTACTGGATGAATAACCTGACTGAGCTCTCATTGCCTTTACAGTAAAAGCTGCATTGGCTTAATAAGGCTGAGAGCCCTTCAGAGTCGCTCAAAACCAACCTGGCAACAGGCGTGCGTACGTTGCCCCAGCCCCTACAAAAACCAAACCTGGCAAGCGGCCCTGGCCCCCGTTCTCATATAGAGAGAACAGGAAGGAGCCTGAGTCAGGCCTGAGTCAGGGAATTTTCTCTTTGTAAATTTGTTTTCCTCTTTTTCTCTCAGTCTTTGGTTTTTGTGCCAATCAGCTGTTAGCATGCTACCATGCATGGATGGATTACAGAACGGGCCTGCCGGGCACAAGTGTCGGGGGGGCCTTCACCTACAAAATGTAACTTAAAGAGACACATACCAACCAGGAAGAGACACAAAACAGACATGGGCCTGTCTAGAAAGTAACCCTAGATTTGCTAAAGTCTGGTGAGATGGGTAAGTAATAGTTAGGCATTAACCTTGAATAGTTAAAGAGCCCCTCCAGTGAAAATCTAATTTTTAATCATGTTATGTCATGTCTATAGTGTTTTTTTATTTGCTACAAGACATATCATGAGTGAAATACACAGTCAACACCATGGCTGAGAATTTCTGCCTTCAAACTGCAGTGTGCCAACAACAGTCTCAAAAATCCAGATTCAGA
>JAOVVB010175702.1:0-11346 GCA_028570985.1 Heterobranchus longifilis | reverse complement strand
GAACTTAAATGAACATTTATTGAACACTTATTCAGCAGATAGCAGCATCTCTTTGTTTCTGAAATATATAAACGTACTTAAATAAAAACAACTTTAGTGCACAGGACCACCAAGAAGCATCTCTTTGTTTTTGCTCCTTTTGTAGATCTGCATCAGTCGTAATGTTTCCAGAAAAGTAAAAAAATGTTTACAGACAAAATTTGTAATTTTTCGGGAAAAACATTCATAATGTTTCGAGAAAAGAGTCGTAATGTTTCGAGAAAAAAAGTCGTAATGTTTCGGGAAAAAAGCAGATGCCGATCATCTCAAAATGTCATTAATCGGCCCGATTAATTGGCCGACCGATTAATCAGTCTATCCCTACTCTGCTCTATTTCATCTGAGGTGAAAAGGCAACTAATATCAGATTACAAACAGGATTTACTGCAGTCCTTCTCTCTTTGCTCGGCGCTCCGGCCAAAGCGGTGGCTCCTTAATGCCTCTGATCAATCTCATAGCAAACAAAGACGAGTTCACAGTCAGGTTCTGCCTGTGGAATTCCACTCATAGGAGCTGTGTCCGCATAGAGAGAGTGTATGCGGCCACATGCAGCTGCCTAGAGAAAAAGCGCTGGACCCAGCATCTTTTTTCACAGCATGCCGCCTTTTTTGTGCGGCCACTTCAATCGCTTCAAGTATAAAATCTCTGAACTTTTCAGAAAGGCGCTGTGTCGTCACCTGCCCTCGTTTTCAGGAAACTATCACAACAAAGAGAGAAAAGATCAGACACCGACTGTATGCTGACCTGTACTGCCAGAAAAAAAAACACCATATGGACACAGGCCCCAAAACTTTTATTTGAAGTAGGAGAAGAAAGTGAGCTTTTCCAACTTATTTTAGTCGTATTTTAGTTTCAGACTGTTTTTTGTCTACCTACATAAATTAACATGTTATAGCCAAGTTGTGAAATACAATTGTTTATTGACTTAATCTGGCAATAGAAGTGGGTGGATAGTAGGGCTGCTCGATGATGGCAAAAATCCTAATCACGATTATTTTTGGTCAGTATTGATATCATCATTTAACATGATTACTCATTGAAAACATTACAAACGTCATGCATTTAGTGAACTTTAAAACTTTTTAACAGCGGATTTTCTTGAACTTTAAATATAATAAAATAAATGTAAAAAAAAACTATAGATGAATGAATAAATAAATAAATAAATACTGTAAAAATAATAAAGAAAGATATATTTGACCAGAATAAATTAGATCAAATATGTTGGTTGCACTGCAACAACCTACTGAAAACTCCTAAACATATATTCAACATTTTGGTAAACTATATTCAACATATTCCGGTCAGTAACTCAGTGAAAACAGATGAAAGTGCACCGCTGTAAAGGAAAGGGGTGCGCTGGATTTATAACACGAGACAAAACGAGAGCATCACTGTGAAACAGAATGCACAATAATAATTGTATCTCAATTATCTTGTTTTTATTAATTGTTGGAAGTCAAAATCATAATTGAAAATAACGTTTGATTAATCGCCCAGCTCTATGTATAGCTGTGAATGAATGCAGTTATGGTGGAAAAAGAAAACACTTTTGGCTAATATTCATGAAACAGCAGAGTGCAAGACTGCGTGTTGCCAATGGTAACTGGCAGAGACCACTCAGCCTATTAGAGAAGGTGCACTAAAAATGACAACACTTCTTTTTACAGGATTCCAGTGCTTATTATAATCCACAAGGACTTTTATTTGTCTACATAGTCAGATTTTAGTGCCTTGTGTTATTTTGTTCAGTGGCAAAAAAATCAACCTTTGAATAAGACTTTCAGATGAATTCATCAATCTTCTTTATCAATTAGATCTTTACATAAACTGTAACAAAATCATACTTACAAAAAACAATTAAGCTTGATTGTACAGTGCATAACATTTGTATTTAATGAATAATATGAATATTCCCATTAACAACTCATAACATTTGCATTGAAGATGGGCATTGACTTAATGCATGAGACCCAGCGCGCTGATTCTTTACCATTACTAAAACCATAATTCATTTATGGTTAATGTGCCAGCTTTTTGTGTCTCACATTATCCACACACATTAATCAACTTGTCAGTATTATTAGACCTCTATATTAGCTGTACATCCTTTACCATAGGAGGTTACTATCATACACACCGGGACGTGCCTCTTCCCTCCGTTCCACATCTGAAGAAGTGTGTTGTTACCATGGTAACCACAGCCTTATCACACTTACATGAGCATAATTTGAGCTGCCAGCGTTTATTAGAAAAATGCAGAGTTTAAAAGTGCAAGTGTAAGTCAGTTGTTGAGGCATCTTTATACATTTCTTAACGGGTAATTACTCGATTGCATAATTATGTGAGTCTACATCACATGCTAATTATACGACCATAGCTGGGACTGAAGTATAAGTAAAAATGAATTAAGTGGGATATGCATTATGCAAGTTCAAGTGTTTAAGATATAGAATCTGAAAGGAACTATATGTGAAGCTTTGACACACATGCAAAATGAGGTAATATTCAATATGAACAGATCTGCAGGGGGATTTAATGTACATACATTATATAGGGGCATGTTCTGTAAAATACTCACATTTTAAATATATTAACAAATGTACAGAAAGTGCATGGTTGGATCGGAATTTGCTCAATCAAATTTGAGCAACCTGAATGAATTTCTTTTATTTTTTATTCTGAAACTTGAATTTTTGGATCTGTGAGCATTAAAAAAAAAATCTAATTCAGCTTTTGAAATTGAAAATCAAGTAAAATAATTAAATGCTTTGAATTCAGTGTTTGAAGTTTAAATTTCAATATTACGTATTCAGTGGCTGTTAAAATTCAAATACTTATGTCTCTTATTTGCTCCCATAGAATATCAGTACATCAAACATCTTTGATAGAGATACCATACCATAGAGAATAGTAACTTGTATAAATAGATCTAAATAAATCAAAGAAAAACTTTTTCTTAACAAAGTTAAGTCCTCACCATCTTCTGTTGCTGCCTCCTGGGTGTTCAGACCAGGCCATTTGATATACTGTACTCATTCTCACAAGTTTATTTATCCTGCCTGCCGCCTCCGTCTTGGGGCTGCTTCTCCACAGCAGAGCAAAAACATTGATCGCATATGCTGTTGTAAGACCTTAAAGGTCCCATATTATGCAAATTATAGATTCATACTTGTATTTTGGGTTTCTACTAGAACATGTTTACATGCTGTATTGTAAAAAAACCCAAAAAAACCCATTATTTTGTCTCCTTTAAGCCCCCCTCCCTGAAAAAGCCCAGTCTGCTCTGATTGGCCAGTGTTTCCGGGTCCTCCACATCTGCGCTCTTGGCGTCTCTGCACCATCACTGCAGTCGGGGAATGTCTGTAACGGCACTTTAGCGGCACTTTCTACCTATATATAGTATAGTTGTGACATCACAACCTTACGGAAGGCCTGACGGCTCATTTAAAGGGACAGTTTCTGAATACAGCCTGTTTGCATTTCTCCCTGGAGACATGGAAATCTCACTGTTTCAATATAGGACCTTTTGAGAGGAATACTAGAGTGCTTCCATATTATGAATCTCAGGTGTTTGTGGATTGGCAACATCTCCACCTCCTCACCCTGCTCAGTGACAGGTGTCACCGGTTTCCTAAATGCAGCAGCAGCTCTCTCAGTTTACTGAAACTCATTAAATTCTCTGTAAAACCCAACAAAGACCTGCTCTTGACTCCTACACTCCGCCTCCTTAGCTTTGTCTTCTTTGTAGGTATGCAGGGAATTGACTTTAGGCACACACACACTGATTGAAAAAATATTATGTAATTTCTCGTCAGCATTACTGCAAGATTCTCACTGAGCAGATGTGCCTAGATGAGAAGAATTACACTAAAATGATTATCACAGTGTTTCTTGGCCCAGATTAGCCCCGTGGAGCAAATAAATCCTTACAAGCTACTTTTTTGTTGCAGTGATGATGGTGTCTCAGCAGTCTTTTGTGGCGCCTGCTTAGGAATTTACTGTAATTTAAATACTAACATTATTTGAGGGGGAATTATGAATAACTATAATACGTATCTCAAACATGAAATTATTCATTCAGGGAGGTAATTCCGCTGAGAGCTCATAGGATGAAAAAACGATCGCCCTTCTTGCTGGCGAGATACAAGAGGCTGATGTTTATTATTTCATGTTATTGTTAGAATTAATAAGCTTAATTAGTATGTGCAAAAGCAGGTCTTGAGTGATTTAATTTCCAAAAACAGCAATTTTGCTGCATACTATACATAAGACACACAAGCAAAAGGAAAGCTTACCTACACCTGGTAAATCAATAAAGTGCAGGAGTTATGGATGTGGAGGTAATATGAGCAGTTGACGGATGGACTGAACTTTACCGGAGCAGCAGTGAGTCAAATCAGCAGCACACTGACTTTAGGATTAATTGCCAATTTAGGTTACAAGTTACCGAAAGCTCCAGCTTCAGAACGTTATTAGAGGGGTTTCGTGAGGATGCTTGTGTGCACCCTGGGGACTCTTCTTGTGTTTGAGTTTGATGTGCAGCTTGTGATTCAGCGGGAGTCTTAGTTTTGACAGATTTGTTTGGAGGAGGAGATCCTGACGAGGCCAAGT
Organism: Heterobranchus longifilis; assembly: GCA_028570985.1. Lineage (NCBI taxonomy): Eukaryota > Metazoa > Chordata > Actinopteri > Siluriformes > Clariidae > Heterobranchus > Heterobranchus longifilis. The sequence goes on along the minus strand of JAOVVB010175702.1, from coordinate 6,693 downwards.
GGATTCATGCGAGTGGAGGCCTCGCTTTGATTTCTCCGATAAGGGGTTTTTGAATGATTTGGTCTTGACTGCACCAGATGATGTGTTTTGGATCAGGATCGTAATGTTCTCAGGGCTGAGTCAGCCCCTCTACTTGGTTGTACATTTTGGTAGGACTGCTTGATTATGGCAACAATAATTATAATAATAATTATAATCATGATCATTTTGGTCAATTATGAGATCACGATTATTTAACACAAATACTCGAAACAGTACTCAATGCATTTATGCATTTACTGTCTTTGTAAGACTGGATTTTCTTTAAACTTTAAATATAATTTACCTGAAAAAAACCCCCCAAAAAACATATATATATATATATATATGTTTTTTTTTTTTTATTGAATTATTTAACTATATATATATATATACACACACACACACCCCCACACACACACACACACACACACAAACACACACACTGTATATACATATAAAAATAATAAATACATATAAATTGGAAAAAAATAAATCAGATCAACTATGTTGTAACGTTAGTGCATTTCCACAACTGAAGTCTACTAAACATACATTCAATCTATAGAAATAAAAATAAAGATTCAAAATTAAAATATCGAAATATCGAATATGTTGTAGTGCACTTCCACAACCTACTGAAAACTCCTAAATGTATATTCAACATTTTGGTAAACTATATTCAACATATTCCAGTCAGGAACTCAGTGAAAACAGGTGAAAGTTCACCGCTGTAAAGGAAAGAGGTGCGCTGGATTCATAACACAAGAAAAAACAAGAGCATCATTGTAAAACGGAATGCGGCGCAATGATCGTTTTATCTCGATTATCTTGTTTTCATAACTGTTGGAAGCCAAAACAATGGCAAAATTAGTAAAAAAAAAAACAAACAACAACTTTTAATTCGCTTTTAATAGCACGGAGAATGATGAATTAGTCTTCTTGGTTTGTGTGCGTTTGTGGCCACATGTTTGTCTCGGTGCATTTTACTGAAAGTTGTTGTTGTTTGGTGCTTGTGTGTCTGTGTGTCATTGGTGCATAGACGGATGCTGTTTTGCTTTGACTATTTTTTGCAAGGCTGCATTCTTGGGTCTGGCACTGACTTGTTTATGCCTGTGTTGCTTGTGCTTGTTTGTGTGATAATCCACATCGGCTCTCATGCGGTGTTCGAATTCCACTGAAACATAATTCAACTAATATTTGAATATTGGCACCAGCTGACTTGTTCTGAGGTGGCGGTGAGAGCAAATGTTGAGCAGGTGTTTTCGAGGTTACAGCAGGCTGATCGGCTCCCAGCGTGGAGTGAATTGAATTGTTTAAGGTGCCCGGCTGATCACTGGAGGAGGTCTGCACATCAAAGATGGCTCTGCCTGGTCCCCCGGAGGAGGAGAAAGGTCTAGTTATTTTGACACTGGTTATCGTCTGGACAACCAGACCCTCCATGTGGTTGTTGGTCAGCATCACAGGGTGCTACAAAGTGATGTTGAGGTGTATAAACATCACGTGTGCTCCTTCACGGGGATTCAGCCTCTGTAGCCAAAGATCTCTGCCTACTACTATATCGTCAGCTAGCCAACATTAAAATTATTTTATCTGCCTGAATCTGCCATTCTCTCAGTAAAAATGCTAAAAACAGGGTTCAACGTTAATGTTTTTTTTCCCCACCCACCAACAGAATTTTATTCCACATTTTTTAGCTCCTTGATGTATTGGTGAGTCCATTTTTACTTGCACCTATACAAATTATTTTATTTATTAGTGGTTATCAAATAAAATCAAAGTTAATTACAGAGATGAGCAGGAAGTAAGACAGCTCACTCATCATCAACTCTGGAAAAAATGTGAGTTGCTAGATTTACTAGCCCCACCTGGTATTTTACTTGCCCCGGGCAATCCTTATTGTTGAGCCCTGTTTTTAAAAGCACCATTACTGAGTACATGCACAGAATAAACCCAGCTGCACATTAATATCAAACGTAGGTCCTTGGTAAAAATCGATTAAACTAAACAGCTTGTTGTCTTTACTCTAATCTTAAGCTGTCTGTTTCAGTAATGGATGATTTCTGTGACATCACTGTAGATTTATCACTGTCAGGGCTGGAGGACAATTCAGTATCATCATTTGTAGACCGGTAATATGATCTCCTGCTGAATAATTGATTATCAAAATTAGTTTTCTGTCAATCGACTAATCGGTTAATAATTTAAGTCTATCAAGCAAAAAAGAAATAAAATAAAAATCACACATTCTGTTTCAAGCTTATCAGATGTGAGTATGTACTACTTTCATAACATACAGCATGCCTCAAAGGGCTGTACATATAATAAAAAGAACAATGAGCAGCAGTAGCAAAATATACAAAAGCGTACAGAAGTGAGACAACACACACATGAAAAGGGAGATGCTGAGAGATGCGTTTGAGCCGAGTTTGTCAGATTCCACAAACTCTAATAAACAAAATCTCACAACGGTCAAGAAAGGAAAATATTCTGACACTTATTTTCTTTATTAAACAGAAAAATACAGTTGTACACCTCTTGTTCCAACAATCATCAACTCTGGTTTGGTGGAAATAAAATCCTTAAATCACAGAGTAAGATGTGAAAATATGTCTCCCTGCTGCCGGCTGAGCAGCAGCTGTCCGCGGAGCAGCGGCTCTCGAGGCAGACCATTAAATTAGCAAATTAAAATGATAACAATCGCCCCAAAAAAGAACAACCAATTGGATGAATATATCGGTTATCGGCAATGTACTCAGCCATCGCCAATAGCCAATATATTCATACAATCGCCCAACCCTTTTTGTGATTTAGAAAATGTGCATTATTGTGATATCAATATCAGAAAATGTCCTTGTAATATGATGTCCTTGGTGATATGGTTATTGTTTTTAACAAAGTCGGCAAGCCCTAATCACTGTATTCATAGTCTGTTCTAAATTTGAATTAGTTTCGGTTGCAGGTAGCATTCGGCTGGAGCTTCGTACCATAACTCAGCATTGGGTTTGAGCGGACACATTTTGGAGTCTGCTCCTTAATGTCCTATCTTTTTATATTAGCCTTGAGCTCCTGTGCTCCCCCTCCGGAGCTGTGCGAGTGCCTTGTCAGGCATCCGTTTTAGCTGCTTGTTGGACCAATTTGTGGCCGGCATTAGGCTTTCATTACAGGCCTCCCAGTGCACGCACACCTTGTAAGATGGGACTTAATTAAGTTTATGCTTTCCCTGGCAGACCCAGGGGCTGGCTGCTTGCTTCTGCTGCCGATTGTTGATTTATGTTGATTCCTCAAGGACAATCTGCTTCCTCTGCCACAGACCGGGACAGAAAACAAACGCTAGTTCATTGCCAGCTGTTTAGGGATCATATCTGCCAAATACTGTCTCAATATTCAATTTTTCATCTTGTGTTGTCCCACCCCCCCTTTCAGGAAAAAAACGTAATCATTTGTCACAAACATCATAGGAATGTGAATTAATACTAATTCCACTATCTATTATCTATCTATCTATCTCTGCTTATTGGTCCGATTCTTTATCGATGCCCTTATTGATTCTTTATTAATTTTCTGTGGGGAAAAAGTAGGCCTACACGGGTTTTCAGCATCAGCGCAACAGTTTTATTATCTCTGAGTCTGAACACAATGTAGAAAAGGTGCTAATGTTATTATAACAGGATATAAGTAACAGACGTGCTGCTCGGTTGGAAAGCAGTGGCACTTGTGCGTAGAGTGTCAAATACATATATCCCTGCAGCCCATGTTGCATAGAAAGATGTTTCAGCATATTGGTGCCGTTTCCACCCTTACTTCAAATAATCATTTTACAGACATTACGAGCAGCACTGATGTCATCTTTCTTTGTGAAATGAAGCCACGCTTTGGACCGTTTCTTTCTCTCTGCCATTCTTGTTGCAAGTTTCCAGCAGCGTAGATGCATGAGTTCGACGTCATTGTTTTACAATGTGCCACTGTTAGAAAAACATGCCGACATCGATAAAAGGAATTGATCATCTCGGAGGCAAACGATTGCAGATCTCGATTCCCATCCCTACTGTTAAGCATTCTTTGCATTTTCTCTCTCGAGTGTTTTTTAGACGTCTGTCAGCCAATGGCGGTGTTGATGTATTCTTCTCATGTGTCTTGAGTTGAGTTGGAAGTACGCGAATGCAATTTATGTACCTCGGTTTGAGTGTTAACTGCATGTCGTCATTTCATGAATCATCCACACAGAGACTGATTTCTGTTTCTCTCCTGAGCCTGGAGCCATCAAACCTTTGAGACAGGAAACCTGATCTTAGCCAGAGTTGATCTTTCACACAGTATATTCTTTGGTGTCAATATCTGGGAAATATGAATGCAATGCAACGAACAGATGTGGTGCCATTTTGATTGACAGGCAGTCTCACAAACAATGACATCCACAGTCAAAGTACAAAGGGTTTGGTTTCTGTGCGTAGCAGTTCATGTTTCTTTTTTCAGACTTTGAAAGAGTAGAATATTGATGATGGTGATTATGATGGTACTTTATTGTCAGATCAAGTCTGAACATTTTCTTGCATCACAGCAGCTCAACAAAGACAGACATTTAAGACAAGAAACAAGGGTACATACATAACATTACAGTCACAGAAGACAATATATTCAAGACCCGTCAACCTACATTTGATCCGGGATTATGCTCCATATTTAATTAAACGTGGAGCCCTGTACCTCCGATTCATAGTCACTGTTCAGGACATGATTGGGGTCAGAGTCAATGTCGTTGGCCAGCCTTAAGCCTGATTTATAGTTGTACGTAGGCTCTACGCCGAGCCGACGGCATAGCCTACATAAGTGGCCTATGCCATTGTGAGCATTTATACTTGTACGCTGGTGTGTCTGCATCGCTCTGCAATTACAGAGTGGGGGGGGGTTTCTATGCCGCTGTGTTGAGTTTCTTTAGGTACTTCAAAGAATGGCGACTGAAACTGAGCCGATAATTTTTGAGTTGGAGCAATAAATGTTACTTTTACTGAAATTACTGCAATTCAGAAAAGAGAGAAAACGTCGGAGGAGATGGTGGTGTGTGCGACCATTGAACTGATTGAGGCAGAGGGAGGGTGAACTTTCTCTGCTTGTCCGGCACTGAGAGACGTGGACCAAGAAATGCTACGCTATCACTGGTCAGTTGTTGTGGTCTGCACCTCTGCAACGTGTAGTTACATTTCTGGGGAGGTGCACTGCACCTAAGGCTGTGGCGTAAGGTATGCATCTACGTGTACCTATCGTACGTTCCTATCATAGATTCAATGCAGAAGTATAAATCAAGCTTTGTTATGATAGGTTGATTTTCTCAAGTGGTTGACCTATGATCTTTGAGCAGATTTTCATTTGGTGGAGCAGTTTTGACTTTAAAGTAGTATTACAATATCCAATCCATAAAAATGCCTGTTATGCCTGTATGATAAGGATTGAATTGTCTGTTTTTGTGAATGTGCTGTCTTTGCCCTATTGGCTTCAGCGCTTCCACAAGAGGACCTGCTTCTCGTTCATTATAAAGAAAAAAGACATTTGTCTGTGCTGGGCTCCTCTTTGATGTGCACTTCCCTCGCTGTCAGCCACAATAAATGAGATTCATCTGAAAAGCCGAGCAAGACAAATAAATCCAATAAGGTTTTGTCACTCACTCTGTGTCCTTTAGTGACATCCTCTCCTCCTCTTTTCTCTGCCGCTCTCTCTTTGTGTTTCCTCAATCTCTCTCGTTCCCTTTTCTCTTCATATCTGCTTCTTTTTGTACACTATTTGCCGCTCCCTAGTGAAGCAGAAATTGTCTACCTTTTCAGAAGAAAGAAAACTGTGCTCGGATTAATAAACAAATGTAGCCCTCCGCCACCCTGCCACCTAGGGGAGTCTTAAAGAGAGCCTGACTGTTTAGCATTTTAGTGTGTTTTTGAAGGTGTTGACGCTTGTGCGGCGCAAAGCCCCAAAGAGTGACAGAGGAGCAGGATAAGGTCTGCCAGACGCCACATGCCTGAAACAACAGCACATCCATCAGCAGCCTGTCTGACACGACTGCCGTGCCCAGGTTCTTGCTCTGAAGCCTGGCAGACTGCGAGCTCCTCGCAGGTTGTTGATGTGCCTCGTGATGCTGGGCACAGGGTACAAAATACAGCTACGTTTATGCACAGCCCTGGCATCGGCTCAAGGAGCAGGAACAGACCTGTAGATGAACCAGGGAAGCACAACAATGAGAGAGTTGGGTCCATGCCCAGAAGACTCTTTGTTCCTGTCACAGGGTCACTTGCGCAACATGTTTTTACCCACATAAAATAGGGACAATAGAGGGAGAGGGTATAGGATACAAGTAACGGTGTGCAAACTTTGAGCCCATCTGCGTTTCAACTGCTTTTTTTTACACTAATTAGATGAGCTGATGATAACGCTGCTGGGATTAAGACTTGAAGGAGTGGAGCTCTGTGCAGGAAGCTGCTGGGGCAGCTGAGAGGTGAAACTTGTTGTATGTAACAGTGTACCAACGTCTTCTAAATACATCTGCAGGAGTCTGGCTGGCCTATGTCCTCCCCCAGCAGAGATTCCATCTTACTAATTGGCTTTGATGCTGAGGCATAATGTCAGAGCTTCTTTTAGCTGTTCGTAAGGGCTGGTGCTTCGTTTAAAGTTGGTGTTTGTTGTCACTGT
>JAOVVB010175682.1:0-11346 GCA_028570985.1 Heterobranchus longifilis | reverse complement strand
ATATATATATATATATATAAATAATAAAAAAAGTCTTGGTGTGCACAGGCCTTTAGTACTGCATCTAAGAGGAGAGATATAAGATGCTGGAACATTTTGTACAACATGCCAAACTTGCACAGCCCATGGAAAAGCAAATTAGTCTCCTCGCCCTCTCAATAGAATAGAAAACAACAAGCAGCCCAGTTCTGTAAGGCAGAAAATCCCACTCCAAAGGCGCATCAGTTTTGGTTTAAAACCATCTTCTACAGTACACCTTTCACCTTCTTCAGTGCTATGGGTATGGGCAGAAGTGAGGCACTGACCATCATCCCTTAAGTTAAAGAAGAAAAAAACCAACAGCAGCTTAAAGCTACACCCAATCAATTATGGAGTAGCAACCTGTCCAAAATGTGATTTCCACACTGTCCGCCGCATCTTTCACACCATTATCGATTACCTTCGCTTGTAACGTTTTCTGTTAATTCTGTTCACCCGCACAAAATCTATATGTGTGCATTTCAAAGCAGGCATCTGAGCACAGCAGAGGCTGCCTCAGCTCTGCAGGCCAGACAATCACTGTCAATCTACCTAATGACCAAGTGTCTGCTGATGCATGCTAGTGAAGTGGGGAGAGTCCCCGGGTGCAACTTGAAGCAGAATGGAGAGCATCCCCAGCTTCTCAAAGTGTTGAAAGGGCATAAACCCCCCTGCTGGAGCTTTCCCAATGCCTCGCACTTTCCTCTGTAACTTTAGTTAGATCAAAGAGAATGGGGCCCTTAAGTAGAAGTAGTACAGATCAACGAGGGTTGGGGCGAGTCACATAAGGATGTAGAGGGAAAGTTGAATGATAGAGTATTCTGTCAGAGTGCGATTCCTCGGCTAACGAAAGTGTGTTTTAACAATGCATGGCGCAAGAAAATCCTCACTGAAGGTTTAGGTTCAGTGAGGAAAGAGCAAAGGATGAGTGGAGAGCAGGAAGTTGCAAGACAAGGGGGGCTGCTGTAAAACCCTGCCCCTTCTTCATTCCAGTGAGCGCTACCACAGAAGGCGGTGGCTCTGTCCGGAACATCAGCCTCAGGATGTAGGAGATTGAATCAGACCTGCCAGTTCGCTGGCCGTTTCAGCAGCAAAATAAATGACAAGGCAAGTGCTGGGGAGAAAGAGAGCGAGGGCAGCCCAAAGGTGTGACCCCACTGATGAGATGAGAGGCAGTCCAGACCTGCCAGACGCACTATTAGAATCTGAGACAGAGATGGAAGATGGAGAGAGAGGAAGAGATAGTAGGGGGCCTGGTGTCACTTTATCAAATTCCTCCCTGGCACATGGTAACAGAGGTCAGGGGAAGAAAAGCATGGGGGCAGAGTGTAAAGCTGAGTGAAAACACAGTGCTGCTCTAATACCTTTCATAAAGAGAAAAGCCTCCTCATCCACCAGCCATGATTAAATATAACCTGAGTGCTGAAAAACTAACCCCCGCTACCCTGCCCAGGCCTAACTTTGTGTGTGCATGTGAGTGTGTGTGTGTACGCTCACGGGGTGAGGAGGGTAAAAGCAATTTGTGGAGAACTTGTTGGGTGAGTGGAGTGTGTTTGTTTGTGGCAGCGGGGGGGGAGTGGAGGGAGAAGTGGGTGCTGGGTGTGCACATCCTGGCCTGCAGCTCTCTGACACCAGCCGGGCAACAGTTAATGTGTTAGACTGCTGGTCGCCTGAAATTAATGCTGTCATCAGCAGCTGGTAGAAGAAGAGTTAGAGTGAGACGATGTAACTTCTGCTGAATAGCGGCCACTGTGGTCACATGTGGCATTTACAGGATAATGGGATACACCTACCTTTCAGTTTTCAAGACTATTTTGAGTCTGTTGCTTTAAAGACATCATTAGGTGACCTGTTTCACCAGTTGTTCTACATGCAAGCTGCGATTTGCAACATATCATTTTCTCTCCTGTTAATTTTGACATGTTCCTTTAATCAAAACAAATTTGCCATCAGTGCATGAGCATGCGAGCGACCTGCACAAATGCATCTTCAATTTGTGAGTGACAATCATTTGCAATCTGCATGTAAATAATAGCCCCCAGCTGAGAGCAAGTAGCAGGAAGCAACAAACACATTGTTTATGTTGTGCTTACTTTTGTCAAAAAATCATTGAAATATTTATCTGTCAGTCACACACTGAAACCAAGCAGCAACCTGGAACCAACGTGGAAGTGCTAAAAACTGCAGTTCCTCGAATGACAACATGAGGCTGGCTCCCAACTTTACCCAATGATCAACTTTACAGCAGAAATAAGCATGTTTACAGCTTGATACAAAAAATGGTTTTAGTCTATAGGTTCATGACAACTGTACGGGGAGTGAATTTTTATACAACTCACTCATTTAAATTATATTAAGACTTAAAGTTCTGCATACTTAAGGGCAGATTTGAGTGACAGGTGGCTAGGAGACTGTAGACTTCATTCATCTCCATCCACACTCCACCTCTTTGCCCATTTTTGAGTCAGGCCCTGCCAAGATGGCGACAGCCGGAGCCACCTACATTGAGCTTCATTTTGGCTCTTCAGAAACCTATGGCTGATGTCATGGAGACTACACCCATATTTACAGTCTATGGTCATGGCAGAGAGTTGTAGCATGAGTATTTTAATTCACCGTGGGTGCATGTATTTGCTTATGAATTAAACTTTTTTCCGGACTGGAGAAAAGTGGAGCGACAATACACAGGGCACGTTGTTTAGAGTAGGGACTGTCTCAGTGTAAATGTAAAGATCACACATTCATTGGACACAAAGCCAATATGTACATCCATTCAAATCTTAATTTCCCCTGAATGCCCCATTTCATCTGACCCCACCACTGAAAGACATGTTTGCACATGAATTATTAGGAATTTGTAAAAGAAAAGCTTGCAAATATACAAAAGAAAGACTACACCATTGACACTCGGATGTGAGGAGGCAATATAAACAATAACCTTATTTTATATATGCCTATGTGGTCCTCAGAGATTGAGAGAAATTGGGCCATCAGTGTCACTCAGAGCCCCAGTGTGGAGGCTTGTTTTCTTGATCTAATAGAAGGTAATGATCCAGAGAGCAGGGCTAGGCTTCCTCTACCACGGAGCAGGCCTCCGGGGGCTACTCCACCCCTGACAGCGGCAGTGGTCGTGGCAGTGCAATAAGAATAAACACATGCAGGCGGGGAGTCTATTTGGCTGAGAGTGATGGCTAGCTTGTTGCTTATCCCAGCCCAATAAATCTCCATACAGGGCCGAGAGATGAGCGGCGCTTATCTCATCAGCCTCGCGACTGATGCCTCTGACCGAGCGCTGCCGCTCAGACCCTGATTTATCATGAACAGGGGAGGGGAGAAGTTCTTCACCGTAGTAAAGCTAAAATAGAGCGAGAGAGAGGACGGTCGAGGGATACAGCGGGAGATGCAAAGAAAGGGAGGGAGGGAGAAAATGAAATAAAAAGGGGGAGAGAAATAGACATATTGAAAAGCAGAGGGCAAAGGCAGATAATGCAGAAATATAGAGAGCAAACAGAAAGGTTTTCAAGGGAAAACATGGAGGCTTTGGCGTGAGGCGACGCAATAAACTAAAAATAAAAACTCCCAAACCTGAGGAGGAGGAGAGTGGGGTGTGGGGGTAAATGTCACCATCTCCATGTCAGGGGGTGGTGGTGAGGGGAATTGCACTTGACGGCTGGATTCTGTGGGATTCAGCAGTTTTTTCAAGGCAGGGAAGAAGGAAAGGAACACCAGACTTATATTTGAAAGCAACCAAATGCACTTTTTATAAGAAAGCATGCCCTTTTCTGGACTGATGCTGGTAGAACACATAGTACCATGCTCTCAAGGGCTGCTTATTACTCTATAAATAACTACTGTGTTACAGCTGTAGTTGTTACAAATACTTGTGTAACATATATACATAAAATCTGCTATGCATGCTGCATGGAGCAAAGTTCATTTTTGGTCTTCTGGATTTAAAAGGGAAATGCTCATTTTCTTCATACTGGTATTTTGGGTTTCTACTAGAACATGTTTACATGCTTTAATGTTCAAAAAACACGTTATTTTTCTTATACTGTCTGTCTGAATATACCTGTATTCACACATTTTATCGCCGGTCTCTTTAAGCCCACCTCCTGAAAAAGTCTGTTCTGATTGTTTCCGGGTCTTCCGCATCTGCGCTCCCTGTGTCTCTGCAACATCATTGCAGCCGGGGAATGAATGTAACAGAACTTTCTATCTACAAATAGTATAGTTGTGAAATCACAACCTTATGGAAGTCCTGACGGCTCGTTTAATAGCACAGTTTCTGAATAGTTTCTGAATACGGGCTGTGTGCATTTCTCTCTGGATTGAGCGTTTTGATGTTTCACATATAGTATAGCACCTATAGACCTGCTTTATAATAAAGAAATACATGGAAATATCACTTTTTACAATATGGGACCTTTAAGATCAGGCATACCATCTTAGAGTAACACACAGATGAAGTATCAGGTTTGTAGCTTTCTTAATATCTTCACTCAGCCTCCACAAACATGAGTTTCAGAATGACAAAACTCCCCAATATGATGAATCGTTTGGCCCGGTAACACCAGCAGATTAACCCAATAAGAGGTTTTTAGCGGTGTGAGAGAGCCGCAGGCCAGAGGATGAAGAGGAGTGTGCATGTGGAGCTGGCAGTGGTGGCGGAGGTGTTGGTTTAAGGTGGGAGGGACAACAAAGAGGAGCGAAAGGGACCGGGAGAATTATGTCAGTGATTGTCAATCATGGGTGAGGGGGGGGAAAGTCAAAGATGGCAAGCCAGAGGGGCGGCCTGTGTGCTGCTCTCTCTCTCATTTCACCTCGCTCGCTCCCTCTCTCTCCATCTTGTGGCCATATGAATTAGTGTGGTGAGCGGAGAGAATGAAGAAGGTGGGAGGGGAGGATGGGGAGTGACGGGAAACAGACGGGTATAATATTCTCATCACTCTTCACTCTGCAGTCGTTGGCGAGGAGCGTGGCCCAGGGCACTCAGCGGCCCAGCCAGCCGCCTCGCAGACCCTGCAAATATTCCTAAACCTCAATTTTTCATATTTCCCTGTATGCATAAGGAGATGAAAAATCATCCGATCATTTGTATTGTCTGACTGAGGTTATACACAAATATTAGTTTATCTACCGCACCTAAGATTGCCTCCCTAAGCAAGACGGATTGGTCTTTTGGAGAGGGCAATATTCCCCGGGAACATATTCAGTCCATCTTTTATGTGCTGCAATTCACCGAGCAGCAGGTATGAGTTCCATCTCCAGACAGGCTCGATAAAGCTAAACACCCAGTAGAGACACCGATTATTATACACAATACGCTTTAATTGCTAGACAATTTGCAGTCGGGTAAAATTTATAGTTTTCAAAACTGATCATGCAAAGAGGCTTGACACCTAATATTCATATTCATTCTCTGCACATTTACCGAACACCTACCTAAAATGATTATTAAAGCAAAACAAGCAAAGGAATCAATTTGACTTGAGAGAGGGGGGAAAAAGGGGAAAAAACTCTTCAAATCACAGTCTCAATTGATTTCCGTTACCTCTTCTGTGAACTACCGAGTGTCTGGTCCTCTGCTCCGAGAGGGAGAAAGTGAGAAAACTGAGAGGAGGAGGGGGTGTGAAGAAGAGTTCTGGGTCAGAAATCACTGGGTGATTATTCACCACTCAGCCATGTGTAAAACTCATTAGACAATGCGTAATGCCTTTAATCAAATCAATGGCACAAGCAACTCCAAACTGATAGCTCCCATCAAAACTTCCATAAAGCATGGCAAATTTCTCATTTACTTATAAAAATAAGTGAAGACAGGGGAATTATCCCCAAAATGGGCCTAATTGTTCTCTGTCTTCAGATCAATACTGTGGTGGGAAATAAATAAATAAACGGATAAATAACAAAAGTTAAGTGTGAGAACAATGTGGAAAGAGGGGCGAGAGAGAGAGAGAGAGAGAGAGAGAGAGAGAGAGAGAGAGAGAGAGAGAGAGAAGGAGTGTCTCCTTTAATATAAAAGGTTTTCTGATCACTAAGATAGAACATTGCAGGTAAAAGTGAAAGAACTGCGATTTGAAGATACAAAAATGTTTAGTTAACAGTGTGTAGTACAGCCAGACACTGACTAATCTCTGAAACTGGGGAAAAATACAATACTGTACAGTGAAACTGTACGATGAAGACCGGCGAGGGCTAACACTCTTCTCACCTTCTCTTATTCTTGCTCCTCTCCTGCGAGCTTTGAGGTGGTGACAGACTAGGAAGCGGTTGGGCAGGGGTGTTGTGGGTAATTAGGCGGCTGGAGGTACAGATGTTGAGCTGTGGAGGACCCTTACCGGGACACTGAGAAGCACTGGAGCATAAATAACCCTGCATCTGCCTCCCTCTGCCAGCTCTAAGTACCTTTCTTTGTTAGGGTATGGGTCTTCATTTTTTACTGTTGACAGGCAATGTTATTTCAGTTATTTGGTGGCATCTGGTTAGGCAGAGTGTGAGAGAAAGGGAGTAAGGAGGGGAAAAATCTGCTAACACACACACACACACAGGACGCACTTTAATTAATTGCGGGGAGATTACATGGTCTTCCAACCGTGTAGTTTGTCATCAGAGCCCATTACACACTTCTATTAGATGTTTCTTCACAGTGTCAAGTGTAATTTGAAGGAGAGTCTTGGTGGAGGATCTCTAAGTACAGTGAGAGGCCTAATCGGGGCGACTAAGGTTCATCTCGGCTGAGGCAAAAATAACAAACTCTGCCGCACCTCAATTAGCAGAAAGCAATGTGTAAACAAATAAGTCTTATTGGAGCGGTGCCTATTTCATGGTGTGTCACTCACTCACTGCCGGTGATACGGGGCTGCGGTTGTCTCCGGGCCTGGCGCTGGTCTGCCTCTGTTGCCCTAGTGCCATTGCTCTTCATTTCAGTGGGAGAAGCTTTATTTTCATTGCCAAGCAATGAAGTGTCTTTGTATGACTGCGGAGCACACCACAATCAATCTTACACCCGCGGAGTTAACAGGACAGAAACCAATGCAGCCGTTACTCGGCACAGAACATTACCAGTGTATGGACTCATTATTCATCAGAGGCTCCATTAGACACCGCTCACTACGCTGCCACGCTGGATATGAGACAGACAGACAGCAAGTCAATGCTGTGTCACACACAACACTGCCCACAGTGGAACAACACAGTAGAGGAATCATGCACAGGATGCTATTGTAAACACTGCAGCAGAACACTTGCAATTCATATGTTTGTTTCTCTTGTTAAATTGAGGGTTTCTACAATTCCTGAGCAAATTTCATGACTCTGTGTTATAGCAAACCATTCAGCAATGTGTATTTTTAAAATGCAAGAAGCCAATTTAAAAGTAAAATTGATGTATTTTCTTTTCATTAGATGGCAACCATATAATGTGGTTCCTGGTTTACTCTACTAAAATTCCCCCTGAATACTGTCACCGTTTTGCAGGCACATTCCTGTGTCCCATGCCTTGTACCCACAGAGAAATGTGTCTGACAGACTGTGTGCCTTCCTGTGCCGCCACCACAGTTGGTAAAGTAACTAATGACACAGCAGTTAATGGTCAACATTAGGGAAGAAGGAATAATAGACTATAATCCATACATCAGCCTCATAACCCCAGCTCTAATTGGCCACACACACTGTGTAAACCGGGAGGAACGCACATGACTTCAGTCGCAGCGTCACATACAAGGTTTTACAACATCAGACAGCAGTTAAAAGTGGTGAGGAGACAGACAGGGAGAGCTGGCTGCTGCTGAGCAGAACCAAGGTGGCAGCACACAACACATGAGGAGTCCCTTATAAGCCTGTCTGCTTCTTCTTCCTCCTCCTCGCTGTCACCGCTGCAGCCGTAACCATCCCCTGCCATCACTGCCAGTGGGGCCTGGGACAGCTGCTCACCAGAACAACCCTCGACACACACACACAAACACACACACACACACACACACACTCACACACAGCCCAACCTACAACTACAACCAGGCACTGGGACCCATGGTAATTGGGCTTTCTCACTCCAGCAGCCAACAACAAGCAATGGCACATTCCTGTCTTGCCACAATGGCAGTTAAAAAAAATGGCATAATAAAAGACAGCGCAAACAAACATCCCAGAGGACCCCGGCTGCAACATTCAGATGGTTGCAAACCGGGCGATAAACACCAGCTCGGGAACAGACGACCAGAACATGGTCAGGAAAACAGGAAGCACTCCCGCAAACAGGAAGTGACACGGACCCTCTCATCTAGATGCTCCAGCTCAATAACGTGTGGGGGGAAAACTAATGAGAACAGCAAAGACATAGGTATGGCTGTTTACAAGTGTCTGCCTTCAATTTGAGAGGGAACTGAAATGGAAATTGAGGACAAACAATCAATGCCTCATTATAATCTCACATCATGTACGCAGGCTTGTTTTTATACCCCTGTCAGTTTATTGTGAGAGACTAATTTTGGCTTGTGTTTGTTATTCTACCGCTAATACAGGCTGATGTGTCCTCATTCTTAATTTCTGTCCCAGTTCTTTTTTTTTTTTCTTTCTTGTTTATATTCTGCTCAAATCTTTCCCGGCATACTTTGAATCTACTTTGCATCTTCAGCAGGATCCATGCGAGTCCTCCAACAGTGAAATAGTTAAGTGGATGACATAGCTCTCCCTTGCTTTATCTGCAACATTATCTTTTTATTCTCATTTTCTTCCAAAGGCAGGAGGAGTGTTGATGTCTGCTAACTCAACTCCTACTCTCAGTCAAACCTGCAATTACTGCCGTGTCTATCTCTACCTTAAACATTGCTTAACAAGAAAAATATGCCAATATGCCGCAAACGCTTTCATTTGGGCTCCGAAATTAAACAAGCTGCTCGGAGCCATGTTGTAAATTACCCTGAGGAATGTGCAACTGGGTGCAGACACAAAGAGCACATCACATAGACTCCCTCAATAGCAGAACACTTATAATTTGTAACATTTTAGAGATATTTATTATTTTTCAGCCTGTTCTTTTGTCCCAGTGGCCCTCTCTGGCCTCAGGGTTGAGCTCTTATCTGATTAGTGTGTCATGTCAGAGATTTGTCACAAAGCCATAACATACACTTTGGCTTTCCAGAGGAGCAGAGGCACTTCCTTGGCATGTGAAGACACGGCCACATATAGCTGCTAATATACAGAGGAGCTCAACTGTTTAGCGTCTGTCTGTGTCTCAGTGGCACAGCGCGATGACATCATTGATAGTGCTCTACATACATGAATGTGTGTGACAGTGTGTCTGTTAATATGTGCATTTTCTTTTTGGCTATTAGATGTTGAAGTTACTAACCACTTTTACTAACCAAAACATTGTGTG
This sequence comes from Heterobranchus longifilis, assembly GCA_028570985.1. Classification (NCBI taxonomy): domain Eukaryota; kingdom Metazoa; phylum Chordata; class Actinopteri; order Siluriformes; family Clariidae; genus Heterobranchus; species Heterobranchus longifilis. The sequence goes on along the minus strand of JAOVVB010175682.1, from coordinate 1,949 downwards.
TAATTGCAACCATTCATTCACGTAAAAAAAAATTCAAATTATATTCATGTGCAAACTAATTTTAAAAATGTATAAATGTTACATATCTACAGCAAATAAATTCAACCTTATTCATCACTAGAGCTGCAAATATTAATTAATTAGTTGTCAACTATTCAATTCATCATTTATTTCTATTGTACATGTATGTTTTCATGTGTTATAGAGTTGTGTAATTGTGTAATCATGCACAGACAACTTTCAATACGTGCAAAGACATAAATTCAAGGCACATACCTGCCAGCATTTTTGCACCATGCCATTCCTCCAACGTATGTTTCCCACACCTGCCGTGTGCATAGTGCGCTGCACACACAGAACTGAATAGCAGGTGTGTTTGGACGCAGCTCGAGCACATGGTCTGGCACTTTGTGATGGACATTGCAATTAGATTCAACCTCCATTAGGTTGGCCAGTAACTTGACAACACTACCCGCCACAATTAATTCCAACCCACATTTGGTGAGTGGGTGGGTGTTCATTTTAAGTCTTGTGCACTCATGACCACGAGCACCTGAGGGCAGGACTGGGCCCTAAACAGGCCTTAATACCTGGCTCAGTGTCCTGCCCGAGGCTGCTGTCAGAGCATGACGGATCAGACACACCTGATGGCTCTATCTCTAACAAGCATCTCTGAATCCTCATCAGAGCACTTACTGAATTGTGATTAATTCCCTCCAACACTGCTGACAGACAAGGTGCTTCATCTGTCGCTGTTCACTTGCCTGGCTGGGCCCCGAGCGAAAAACAGACAGGCGGAATGGAGCGATACAGACAGAGAGAAAAAGAAGGTGTAATGCAGTTTAGCTGCTGGTAAAACAAACAATATTGAGAGCAGCGTACTGTAAAGGAGGAAGAACAAAGAGAGTGAGTGATCTATTGGCAAACCTTTCATTGAACAAAGGGAGTACTGTGAGACCAGCAGAGGAGAGAGAAAGATGTAGCGCAACAGACAAAGAAAGATGGAGCAGTAAAGAAGAATGACAAGAACAGAGCAGGAGGCAAAATAAAGAAAATGGCAGGCAAACAACAAAGGGATTACTGGAGAGACATGACGAGACGGGGAGATGTTCGTTATGCGGTAAGCGAGGGAGACAAAGACGATCAGCTTCTGACACCTTTACACTTTAATTGCCAAAATAAGAAATTAGTGCAGGCTCTTTGTGTTTTCTCTTGAGAAAGAGGGGCCAGACAATGAGCAGTCACAAGCAAAAACATGCATATCATGAAGAGGACATGTGATGGGATGTCAAAGTGGAAGCCTTTATCTTGTGCCATACACACAGTCTATATATGTATTGTCAGAAAGAAACCACCCCCTTGTCAGAACTCTGTAGGAAGCCATAAATGCAAATCCATTATCCCTCTTAAGTTTACTATCATCTGTTTTGAAAATGGCAAGAAGAAAACACTACAAAAGAGAGACCCTCCACTCTAAAGCTCCTTTCCATTGGACAAGAAACCCACTAACTCCCACTAACATCTGGCTTTTGTCTTTAGTGGGAGCGGTTACAATCGGCATTCATTCCTGGGACAAATGACTCTGCAGTATAGTATAGTATAGTATAGTATAGTATAGTATAGTATAGTATAGTCACAGGTATTTATCAGCTCCAGCTCTGATCGGCAGTGATGGAAACATGACACCTGGGTGGACACGCTAATTTCCGGCGAGATGCTATGACGTGCGTCGATATCCGTCTGTAACTTCTGCGACTCTTTGGCATCTCAGCCACAAATTCCATCCAGCTCCGTCCAACATTTTCACTGGCCTCATGCTACTTTCTACTGTTTACTAACCCTGTTTTCTGGCATTTGTGACGTCAAATGTGACACACCAGAAAAAAAAAGAAACAGAAATGCATACTCGCAATGGGAAAGTTATCGCCTATTTTTAGCTGGTTTTCCCC
>JAOVVB010175681.1:0-25278 GCA_028570985.1 Heterobranchus longifilis | reverse complement strand
GTCAGTTTAGTAAACAACAAAACAATATTACTGGGACCACTACAGATGGACATCCAGGTACAACATCTATGACATACTATACTCCTTTTACTTTTCTCTAATCTGTTTTGGTGAAATACTGTAGTTTTATGTTTTTCAGCCTCTAAAAAATATTTATATGAAACAATTTGACAGGGGAAATGACTTATATTGAACTGCTCACAACTTACAGACACATTTCAGGAACGCATTGCTTCATATTTAGCAAAAAAAAAAAAAAGGAAAAAAAAGGTTGCACAGACTCTCACTAATACACTGTGAAATGAATCCTAATGTCAGTCTGTGTAGAAAGAATACATGTGAACAACTTACTGAAATTTTTTGGCACACTTGGCTTCTCTGATGTAATCACACTCCAGCGCCAGCTCACGGCTCATGACCTCAATGAGGTGTTCAGGAAACAGACCTGCAGAAACAAAAATCATGTAATCATGGAAAGCATATTGACAATAGCGGAGGTTTCCAACATCACATAATAGCAGCTGTTACGATAAAAATGAAAAAAAGCTCTCCAACAACGTTACCTTCAGGCAGCGCGTTGCTTAAACTCAGAGCGGTCATGATGTTATTCACGTCACTGTCGATACTCTTGGCGACTCCGGGGTACTGAAGGAACAGATGTGATTGTGTTGCTGTATTTTGTAATAGTTTGCTCCTGTGTTTTATCCATCTACGCTCCTCTCACCTGAATCTTCATGGCGACCTCTCTGCCGTCCCTCAGCCTCGCAGAATGCACCTGGCCGATAGACGCCGCCGCAAACGGCTTCTCCTCAAAGTACTCCAGCTGGTCTCTCCAGTTTGGGCCGAGGTCGCTGCTGACGGCTTTCTGCAGAAAGAAGAGAAACGTTCTAATCTGTGCACTTGAGTTTAATGAGTCTGACGGTCGTTTGCGGCGGCTCTCTGCATCCGCAGTTATCTACCGTTCAATAATGTCTTGGAACTCTCTGCCTCCTCACATATCTTGCACACAAAACAAACTGGCATTCAAAAAACTATTAAAGGCACACATAGGACTGCTGAACCACACCAATTATATTTGTATTTTAAGAAGTCTGAATGAAATGTATGTGTATATCCTTCTTATGGATACTAAATACAATATCTGAATGTAGAATTTTAACTGTATGTTTCATGTTAGGTATTGTATGTATGATATCTTATGTCCTTTTATGGACCCCAGGAAGATTAGCAGTCATCAAGGTATCAGCTAATGGGGATCCATTAAATAAACAAATAAACAAATAAACAAATGAACCGTACCATCATCTGTTTGGGGGGCATGAAGTCTGCACTCTGTCGAACACGCTCGAAGATTTTGGCCAATTGTGGGTTAATAAAGGCGTCATCTGAGAGGAGAGAAAATAACAGAGAAAACTAACTGTTGTGCATGCTTTGTTTAAAACTGTGTGTATTATTATTACATGCAGCTGAGTTTAGCATCTGTTTTTCTAAAAGACAAATCTCTGAAAATCTTTTTACTGCAGCTGGAAGTGACAAATCTTCTTGCTCATTTTGTACAGTGCAATTAAAAAACATTTTTTTTTGTGCATAATGGAAAATTTCACCCAAAGGTCCATTTTTTGAGCACCTTAAAGACATTGTGTCCACGGTGGCTTAAAGGTTACGTTTTGTTCTCGACCATGGACAAAATGAAAAAGGACAAAAAGCCCCTAAAGTACTCAAAAAATATTTTAATTTAAAAATCTAGAGCTGAAACTAATGGTTATTTTCAGTAACAGTGAATTTGCTGATTTTTTCTTGAGTAATAGATTAACCGTTTAGTCTATAAAATGTCACAATTTCCTCAAGCTCCAAGATAACATACTCAAATACCCAAAGATATTCAGTTTACTAGATTAAAGATCCAATACTTTATTGCCACTTCAACATAGTTGATAATTTGTTTTAAAACAAAAACACAAAAACTCATGCTTCCAGCCCCTTTTCAGAGGTTTTTTTTTTTAAACCATGTTAAACAAAATATGAATCATATTTTTGATTAATATTAGTATTTTTACATATGTCTGGGGGAGGACTTTAAAATGCATAAACATGGCACATGAAATGTCCTTAAAAAGGTGCACGGCATCTTTGAGATTATTACTTTTAACCTGAGGATAAAAATTTGTTTTATTTGAGAATAAAATGACATATTAAATAATTTATTTTAAGTATTTCAAATACACAAATACAAGTATTTTGTAACAAATGACATCTTATTTTTTATTACAAAATACTCAAAAGGAATTAAATACATATTTCAAATAAGTTTAATTAAAATACTGACCGTCTCTGACGATAATAAAAGAGAGATACTAACTGGAGCTGTGGACATTAAGAGCATAACAACACTGTGGTGTAAGCGCGCTGTATAAAGTATCAGCTGAGCCTCTGCTGCCGACAATAACTCCACTGGAATGGCACTTATTGTGTTCAGCTGGTTTATTTTAGGTGATGACATTTCCCTCTCGGAGAAGGGATCTTGTTTGTTTGCAGACGAGTCTGAATCCTAAACCTGCTGAAGTCTTGTTGTGGAGCTGGTTTACGAGCTCTGGTGAAAGCTGAACCTTTTGTGTGTGTGTGTGTGTGTGTGTGTATGTGAGGTGTAATATCAGTTTGTACTGAGTCACGGAATATCAGTTTCTTTATACCGTATGTATGTGACATTTTTGATAATACCTCACCTTGAATACTGAGCATCTGTCCAAGTTTTAGAGCAGCACCTCGGACTTTGCAAAGAGTCCGCACGATTCTTTCAGCGTTGGCTTCAGAGAGGAATGCACTGGAGTCCAGTACGGATTTTTTATCACCTAAAAAAAACCCACACATATTCAGTACAGGCGGTGTTGTATTTCAGCTACAGATACGATTGTTACTGGTTATATATTTGATATTCATCTGCCTCAATCAAATAGTAATGTAATATTATGTTCACCACTATATATATATATATATATTTATATATAAGCACAGGGACCTTTGTCAATTAAATTATTTCACATTTAAATATACTGAAATACAATATATTACTATGTGTAAAGTCAGGAGTTCTCAAAGTTTTCATGACTGAGTGCCAATTTCTTTCCACTTTCGATACCGGTACTATACTAAGACTGTTTCTTGACATGCTGTGCTTTGACTTTTTTTCTACTTTTTTCCCAACATACTATACTATCAGGATGCAGAGCAGGTGCACTTCCTCTAATTGCCTCTTTGGCTGTGAGTGCTCAGCTACAGTCAGTATCAAATGCAAAAAACACCAAAAAGAGGATGGTTTTTGCATTTGATACTATACTATTACTTTTTCAACTTTCTTCGACATACTACTGTAACTTTTTCAACATACTATACTATGGTTTGGGTTTTTTTTTTACATGCTATACTACGACTTTTTTTAACATGCTCTACTTGTACTTTTTAGACATGCTGTACTTTTTTTCTACTTTTTTCCCAACATACTATACTATTACTTTTCGACTTTTTCAACATACTATACTATGACTTTTTTTTTTTTTTTACTTTTTTCCAAGCTTTAGAATCAAGTCAGTGCACGAAAACATTTCTGGGTTTTGAACAGACATTTGATTAAATACAGATATTCTTATGACTTTTATGACATGCCATACTATGACGTTTTTAATGATTTCTTTTAAGACATACTGTAATTAGCTTTTTTTTTATTTATGGCATTGCTAATGCTGTCCTCTCGTTGAAATGTTATGCAAGATAAAATGTTACTTTAAAGTAGTGAGTGACTTTGCCTTTATAGTGATAATATGATCATTAAAACCTAAACACGTCCGACTCCTCAGGCCAGCAATAAAACACAATAAATCTTCCTCTTATCACCTTGCTGTTGTTGTTGGGGTTTTAAACTCTTCTTGGCCACCTCAGCGATCGCCCCAATGCCGAGTCCAACTGCAAGACCTGCAGCAAGAAATTAATAGAAAACATGATTCATAAACTTTCTTGAAGTGAAGTCAACAGTATCAATCTGGCAATTGTTTTTTAAAGAATGCACACAGTGTTACCTTTACCAATGCCCTACTCTGTACCTGATAACGGCAGCAACAACAAAGGATGAGATAACAGCAATCAGTAGACAGAGGTGGGTCTGATTTCTCAGGGGAACACTCTGAGCCTTTGAGAGTTTAAAGCCGAGAAACAACTGATACTACTACGACTAAATCTGCTGCCCTTTGATGACATGTTTTATATCAGCTGGATTCTCAGGCAGGAATCTGGCAACCCCCCGAAACATTTTCTCAGCTATTGACACTTGGTAATTTCAGTCCTGTGTAGCAGCATGTCAGCACTTCCCACAGTCTGACCCCAGCTCTCCAAAACTGGTGACCCAGGTCATCAATGCAAACCCTCTCAGCTAAATCCAAACTTAAACTTTCATGTGCACTTCACAGGGAGAAATAAAAACTAAACTAAATAAAGAGAAAGAGAAGAAAATATATAGGAAATGTTTGTGTAGCATGGACTTCACACTAAATGATGTAAACTCTGCCGTGCTGACACCCTGCAGAGTGACTTGTCAGTCTCCCATGAGCCCTTGCTGCTCTGGAGGAAGTGCCAGCGCTGCCAGTGTCATTTGCACAACTTGTTTGCACAACTTGTGTCACAAATAGTTGGAAGCAAGTTCGCTGAGAAAATGTCATGAGTCCATTTGAGATTACTAAAATGATCTTGAGTCAATAAATGCTACAAATTAATTTGTATAGCTATAAAAAAAAATATATGATATGCTGCCTGTGTCCTCAGTTACAAGGACTACTAATATTAACGTCACTTTACTTTTGTAACAATAAAAACACACCTACCTCCAAAATTCACCAGCCTTCCTATCCGTGTGACGGGCACCTTCCTCTCTCGGGCTTGATCACTGAGCTGAAATACAAGAGCAGATGTTTAAACTGAAATAAAGAGTATTGATTATTCATAGAGTGATAAATAAAAATCTTAGAGTGGATACCACTTGCTTATGTGGCTTGATGTCTGTTTTCTTGGTGCTTCCTGCTTTATCAACGTCCTCTGGTGTCAGACGCCCCACCGTGGAGTTGTCCTGGTTAAATAACCTCGTACGTCCAGAGAAGAGTTGGCGTGACCAGTCTCTGTGGTGCTTCAGACGCTCAGCGCCGGGTCTTCCACTGCAGGTCGCCTGACCGCCGTTTACACTTCCGATGAAACAGCTGCTGAAACAAGCTCCCAAAGTCGAATGTCTGTGGAGCTGCGCTGCTGTGAATCTGTGGACTTCTTGCTGTTTGTTAAACGTCTCCTGGATGATAAAACATGTTTCATATGAGCAGGCGTGTTAAAGGAATAGTTTGGGAAATATGCTTATTCACTTTCTTATTAAATATGAATTACATATGAAGCTACAGACAGCAGTTAGTTAGCTGTAGTAAATCTGCCGACAAACACCATTTTTGTCGCTTTTGCACTTTTGCACAGATTAAACAAATGAGATACACCCCGTTAATTAGTGAGCTGCTAGTAGGTAGATATTGTTACCCTTAGACAGAGGTTGTCAAAAGTGTTGATAATTGACACTTTTCCAATACCACATTTTTAAAACGATACAATATCCACATTCTATAGTATCAAAAGTACCGAAGCTATAAAAAAAGAAGCAGATCTATAATCAGATTTTCAAGCACAGATGAAACAACAGGGAAGCAAATGTGTGTGCAGAGGGATTTTTTTTCTTTTTGCCATGCAGGGTTTCCTCCAGAAAAGTTGTTAGGCCCGGTGGCAAGTGTCTTTTTTTTTTACGGGGCCCGGTGTGGGCCAGCGACAGACTGATAGCAGCATTAAGGTAAGGGCCTCTTGTTTCTGTGATAACAGAATCATGGATGGAATCGCAAAAATTGAGAATTTAAAAGAGCACAGATTTCATAGGGCCAGGGTCCAAAATTAGCACTATTTACGAGCCAAATGCAAGTAAAATATGCAAGTGGCTAGTAGATTTGCTGCTCAATGGTAATCTATTGAGTGGTTGGTAGATTTTGAACATTCACTAGCCATTGGGCCGGTGGACAAAAAAGTTAATTTTGGACCCTGCATAGGGGCCTACATTAAGTCAGTGCTAAAAGCTGACTGGACTTTTGAAAATATGACTACGTCTAAGTTTACAACCAAGCTGCCCCACTGTAACTGTAGTTTAAAAAACATCTTAAAAATACATTTGAAAAAATTAAAAATTCCCTGATGCTTCATTTTAAGGGGTTACAAGCCAAAACGGTGGAGAACCACTGGTCCAAATGTTGTTTTGGAAGCTTTACTTCCCAGAAAAGTACAACATTCTGTTGGAAACACTGCAAACCTGTCATTTTTTAAAGATGTTTTTTGCCCTAAACAACCACTATCAGACTTTATAAATCCTCAACTGTGTATTCTTCTATTCCAGCACCATCTGGCCCACAGCCCTGCTCACTATTGTTGGTGTTGATGAGGTGATGTGGCAGAAACAGACTCAGGAGGAATCTGGGTTGCATGTTTGTGAAACTCTATCCGGCTCTGCAGCTACATCACGACGGCCAAATCACAGCTGACTTTGCTCACCCTTGCTGATCCGGCAGCGTGATGGAAGTTTACCAGCCTCTGGCTCCCGGTGCCGTGCAGCAGGCCGCGCGGCGGGGCCCTGCTGGCCGCCTGCTTCATCCAGGTCAGACCCCTCCAGACCACCGTGTCGCCCGTCATGGTGTAGACCTGCAGAAGGGTTTCTGCAACAGGCTGCTTTCTGTGAGATGGAAGAGTAAGGAACTCATCAGACTCAAGACTTTCATGTTTGTAGAATTTCAAACCCTGGAGTTATTCAACATATTTGACATCAATACACTTCAGCGGCTGGTTGCACAAAACACTTTAAGTTTTCTCCTTAAGTACGACACTTGTGGTTTGGTTTCTCCTTAGCTGAGGGACTGACTTAAGTGTTGCACAGAATGCCTTAAAAAGTTTCCTTAGAAAAACATTGAGGCATTTACTGCATTGAAAGAGAGTTTACAGCAGTAAAATTATAGTTGCCGTGGAGACCGTTTGTTTGCACTGTGGCTGATGTTGAAGAGTGAGTCAGTATGAATGTTTACAAAAACAAATGCAAAACAAATATGTGTATTATTAATTATTTGTTTACATGTATTTGAGTTGTCTATGAGTTGAAAATGAGTGAAATAAACGGTCGGACAAATCATGAATTGACTGCCGGTCAAATCTAAAGTGTAAAATCAATTACTCATCGTTCAGTGTTCTCCAGTCTCCAGTCAGGATGCGCTTATTTTCTTCATTTATCGCCATAAACTCGGCCATGTTGCAGTTAAGATAGAGTCAGAGGCACCTTATGTTTTCTCCTTACTTTGGTTGCCAAGGTCTTTTGTGCAACAGTTATATAAGTACAAGACCAAGATAAGGAGAACATTTTAAGGAAACCTTAAGCAGAAGACTTAAGGGTGTTTTGTGCAACTGATTTTATTTTATTTTAAGGAAACCTTAACTCAGATTTTAAGGAAAATCTTAACTCAAGGCATTTTGTGCAACCCGGCACAATTTCTTAATAATTCCTTTCAGTTTTTTTTTTGTAACTAGGTCTCAGATCCACTGTTATCACACCAGATCTTATTTTAATACTTTTTATGTATTGAAGTATTTGTCCATACATGTACTTTGTTCTTCATGATACAATCTCAATTCATCATACAATAAATATAAAGCATGACAAAGAACTTGCCATAAAATAAATAAGTAGGCCCTATCATAAGTGCCATGAGTATCGTGTATAAATCCAGTACCAGTAGTTCTAAGTAAGGGAAAAACAAAACAAAACAGCAACATAGAGGAATATAAATAAATAAATAAATAATAATAGAAGAAGAAGAAGAAAATAATCAACTCTTGACAGAGAGTATTATGATACAGTGTATGAAAACAGTACAAATATGTTATTGTAATTCTTGTGCTTTTATTTATTTTTCTTCCTTATTTTTTTAACCAACAGTATTTTTTGTTTGTCAGTTTAAAGATATGTATGTACGTCTTTTTAGGTGGGTACCTTTTTACCCCCCCCCCAATTCCACCTGTGCATTTCTTATGTTATTGTATATTTCTTCTCTTTTATTTTGTTTTAATTACATGTACATACAAATAACTACAGATCAAAGCTCCATATGCACAGCATGCTTGAAAACAACCTAATCAAATACTGATAAAGTGCAATATTAACTTGGCTGGCTGTGATAAGAGAGCAGAAAAACAAAAACATGCACACGCAACGTTTTATAAAACAAACATGATACTTTCAATGATTTTCATAATGAACCAATGTGACAATTAAAGAAATTAACTTCTACTCACCAACTTTCCAACGTAAGTCCTCTCAGCTGTGTGCGCGTGCAGTGAAGAGCATCGTGCAGCTGCAGCACGTACCGCCGTTCACCTTGATTTGACACAGTTTCTTGTGAACAGCTCAGCTGCAGGACGGCAGCAGGGCGCGCGACACGCTGCTGAAGGACACGCACATTTTCCTCGGGGCGACCCCGGGGGAAGTTCAGCAAACACGGGCCAATAATGAGGCAAAGTTCAGCCGCGAGCTCCGGGTATCAACAAACATCCGCACTGGCTGGACACACTGTCAGTCGCTCCTCTGTGCGCGTGCACGGTGGTCCGTGAACTGCACACATGCTGCGTTCACGACATAACAGAAAAATACGGATTTTTTTCTTCAGTTCACTTTAGTTTAGTTAATTCTAATCATTTTGAAGTAAAAACAAAAATGTTTGGAGCACAATCACTCAAGTAAAAGTGAAAGTTACAATACGGATTAAACATGTAAAGTATTAGGCAAGGAGTTATTAAATAAAAATAAAACTAAGATATCGCTAAGACTTTTGTTCAGAAATGCATGTCACAAAACCATACATTTTCTTTCAAAACAAAATTGAATAAGGTTAAAAGTAAAAAATAAATGTGATTTTATTTATACGTGTAAAGATAAGAGTCATGGAGACCAACAACTTAAAATGCAGACTACAGTTTAATTGCACTTTATATTTGCACAGACTATTCTGCACATTTTTGCACTTTCTGTTCTATTTATGATTGCTTTTACCTGAAGTATTTTTATTGAACCTGGTTTTACACATGTATATACATATATATTGAATATGTACATATATATTTATCTTGTTTTTAACGTCCTGAGCCAAATGCGACAAAATTTCGTTCTACTGTGTACCTGTCTGGTATAGAGTCTGAATGACAATAAAGATAATCTTGAGTCTTGAATTGTACAACTGTTCCTAGCTTAACGTTTACCTTTTACCTTGCGTTTATATTTTATTTATTTTGTCTATGCCTTGAAGAAGGTCTCTGACTGAAAGCTTGCTATTAAACTCGATTTTTGCACAGATTCGTGTGCGGATGCCTTTTGTCACATTTTTTATCTTGCATTTATATGTCAGTAAGTTGTATAAACAATACACATTTGCTGTTCTTTGTGAAACCTAATAAATAATAGAATTATGTTAAATTGTTTAAAAGGGAAATGTTTACAGGGTTTAGATTGTTTGAATTTATTTTGCAACAAGTAGCAAAGATAATCTGGAGAATTGGAACAAAATAAAAGTTGTTTATCAATTTTATTGTGCATTTAAGTATTGAGAAAGATGAACGCTTGGATAAGGGACAAGTTCTTGAAAAATAATTAAGTACACCATTAGACACAACTTACTGTTCCTACTTGTACTGTGTTACTTTACAGCACTGATACGGATATATTTAGGACAGTAGTTGATACATGGGGCTGCGTCAGTGTCTTTGATGGTGGGAATTGACTCATTTGGATCATCATATTACACTAAACTTTTCCATTAAAACAAATGAAAGTGGGTTTTCAGCAGTGAAAACATATCTACAAGTACTCAACAGTAGGGTGATGTTATGAGGAGTGCATGAAGGCAGCAAATCCCCATACAGCTGTGAACTGCCACTGATCCCGGGACATTAGAGTTTGGCTCTAGCAGCGGATGCTAAGTGAATGATGAATCACCTTTTAATTATAGAGAAAGAGCAGCAACATTGAAATAAATAGTCTGAGTGACCAGTGAAAGTGCTAACTTAATGATATCACTGCTCTGCTTCTGCATCTGTTGATGGGAAATATAAAAAAATAGCACAGTGGCATGTTATGATTATTCACTTTACAATGACATGAATGTTGAGCGGCCATGATGGATGTCAGCTGTTGTTTTTGTTGCATGATAAGGCGTTGGATGTTTTAGATGCATCACGCACATGAAAAATATTCAACTTGTGTGTCAAATCCATTCATTGGTCTCCATTTATTCTTAAATAAAGGAAGATGAAATACCAATGTGAGCACTCAAGTACAGTGTTGTACAGTCCACTAAGGAGGTGATTTCAATCAGACTTCCACATTAAATTAGTTGGCTGTATAATTTGAGATATTCTAGACTGATGAAATAAACTTTTATCAAGGTCTGATGGCAGATTTTAGCTTTGGGAAGAGTCGGAGAGCGTTCTGTGTCGTCACCTCCATCACCTCCTGCAGCGACACTCCTTTGATCTTACTGATGTACTCTGCAGAGATACAGATGTTTCTGGGCTCATTTCTCACCTGCATTCAGGACGCAGAACAAGAAGGATATGACATGAGTGGGAGAATAAAACTTAAAGGGACAGTTCGGAAGTGGGGTTGTAGGAGGTATTTATCCATCGTCAGTGTATTACCTACAGTAGGTGGCAGTTTGGAGAAGCAGGCAAGACAGGCAAGGAAGCTAAGCAATGTACTGCTGTGGACTGGGGCAGCAGCTAAATGTTTTTAGCCACCTAAAAAATCAATATGAGTTCAAGTGTACACTATTTTTAGAATATTTTCACAGCTTTACCTTGCAGTCAAACAGCCCTATCCGACAGAGAAGCTGTTATGTTATATTGCTCTCGTCAAAGCCACCAGACTCCTTTGACAGAAACAGTAATTTTACCTCACAGAACACAGAGTTGCTGGTCTACCGCTGCCTCGATCGGTTAGTTTGTGTTATTGTGTGTGTTTGGTCTTTTAAAAGGGTTAGGAACTAACAAAATTAACAAACAAACTAACCGATTGAAGCAGCGGCAGACCAGCAGCTCCCGTGCTCTGTGAGGTAAAATGACTGTTTTTGTCAAAGGAGTCTGGTGGATTTGAAGAGAGTGCTTTATTTCCCCCCCGTCTAAACTTAAACAGGGCTGTCTGACGGCAAGGTAAAGCAGTGAAAATATTCTAAATATAGCATACTCTTAAACAGATATTTTTAGGTGGCTAAAAAACATTTAGCTGCTGCCCCTGTCCACTCCTGTCTGTTTCTCTAAACTGGGGGAGTGTGGACCGTCATCTACTGTAGCTGATACACTGACTATAGATAAAAACTTCATACAACCCCACTTCGAAACATCCAAACTATCCCTTTAAGGTATTTTAATGATAAACACATAAAGGAAATATAACAGATTTACGTTGTATATGTCACAAATATGTATGTAAAATTATATACTGCAAATAGCCTCCTAAAAAATATAAAAACGTGATGCAAATGCGGAAAAACAAAAATACTTTACCTGCTTTTCTGGGCCGAGAGCAGGTGAATCAGTTTCTAGACAGATGTTCTCCAATGGCAACTGTTTCACGAGTTTCTGCTTCTTGGTGGAAAAAACACAAAGAAATCATCATCAATCATTAACATTCAATGTGATAAAGTAAACATGTCAGTCAGTCTGAAGAGACCGTGTCGGTAGTTTTATTATGTAAACTGTTAAATACTCACATATAAAAAGGACGCAGATATTCAAACGATTTGCAGTGATGTCTATAAAATGTGTCTATTTACATGCATAAATGACAAATAAGAATATATATGTGTAAGAGTATGTGTGTTAGTGTTACTGAGGGGAACATTTAAACAGGTGGGGTTATGATACAGTGTAAAATTAACATGAACAGGTGCTCTGTTTTACCTGTTCACTGCGTATGATGGATGGTGGGATAGAAAAGAAATATCCAGCCTTCACTCCCTCCATAGCAACAGACGGTTTCCCATCAAAAGCATGAAGCAGGGCTTTTTCGACACCTAGTGGGTTTTCAGAGGAATTGCAGTTTACTTCTAAAATACTCTCAAATAAACAGAAGGTAATGTAAAGTTTGCTGTTTACCTTGCTCCTTCAGGAGGTGGATGGTGGGTCTTCCTGCAGATCGCGAATGAACATTTCTAGAAATAAAACAAAATAATAAAATTATTATGGAAGTCTGTTGATTAAGCGACATGTGTTTTTCATGTTATTGTAAATACTGAGGTTCTTTCGATTCTTTTCAAGAAGCTCTTAAAAAAATCTCCTTTAGTGAAAAACTGCTGCCAAAGTCAGCAAATTCAGGGAACGCCAGCACCTGTTTGTTCATGAGAATTAAATGTTTTCTCAAAGTCAAGGATTGTGTGTGAGTGGATTTCTTAAATTCAAATATTATGCCGCACTCCATTTCACAATGATGTTCTCCTTTTGTGTTGTGTTATAAATCCAGTGCTCCCTTTCCTTTACAGCGGTGCTCTTTTGCCCATTTTCACTGAGTGACTGACTGACTGAAAGTGTTATATATTATTTATCTAATTTTTAATTAGTTTTTTTAATTAGTTTTTCAGTTGAATTAGATTTAAAGTTCAAGAAAATCCACTGCTGAAAAGTAGTTTTTTTTAAAGTTCAATATATGCACGATGTTTCCAAAGGCAATGAGTAATCTTGTTAAATAATCAAACCAAATAATCGTGATTATGATTTCTGCCATAATCGAGCAGCCCTAGGAAAACGTGATGTTGAAATTATACTCATAAATGTTTTTGTGGGGTGTCACAATAATTACAATATCGACTTATCGAGGTCAGCAAAAATAATCGGTCATCTCCATACATCGCACAGTATCGCCCGTTGTGTTTACATGCGTGTTTGTTTACATGTCACCAACATTTTAGCCACTGTGATGCCAGAATAAAGAGCAGGGTTTTCTCTACCGTTATATGACAAGTGTTTTTTCACAGCAGCTAAGCCAAATGAACAGAAAGAAAACTATGGTGAGTTTTATTTGTTGTCACATTCCAATTCCAATGTCTGAATATTCTTAAGAATTAAAAGTCCTGTTCTCTTTGAAAGTGTGTACTTGCATCATTATGCTCTTATGTTATCATTATATCAGTGGAATAAAATGACAACAATATCGTTGGTCGCTATTATTTCTGGGACAATATATCGTCCAACAAAATTAGTTATTGCGACAGGCCTGTGTGCGGGCGCCTTTTTCTTTATGTTTTTGCCTTTTCACCTACGCAGCTGTCGCCTGATATAATATCAGGATTTAGATATACTATCTTGTGAAGTTTAAATTCAAATTTTACTAGTTGAGTCCATATCATTTCCAGTGCTGCAGTTTACTCACAGAGGGAGATCCAGCTCCTTGGCGATCTGTGCCTGACGAATGAGGACCTGCCTTTGGCTCTCTTTGTCCGTCTCACCGCTGACATATCTGGGTGTAAAATCCAAACCAACCTAAATAACAGACGGGAAAAATAAACAACTGTGCACATGAATGCAAAAGAAAGCCAGGACAGCAAACTGTCATATCAGAAATACTGTATTATTACCTCCCCAATGGCCACGAGGTGGTCTTTGTATTTCTCTATTATGGGAAGAGCAGCATCTAGATCCTGCAGAAAAGACAGAAAAAAAAACATCCTTTATTCCTTCGCTATAACATGACAACTGCAGAAATTCACCCAAATTACAAGAACACATATTTTCTCACATACTTGTTGTGTAATCATGAGATAGCTATCTCTAACTATTTAGTTCCTACAGAAAGTATTGACAGCATCTTCTGTGGATCATCCAGAGTAATGAGGACATTATTTCTGGAAAGAGGTGTTGCTGTATTTCAGTGCTGTGAGCGTAACAAATTCAAGTCTAGTCAGTTTTATTTATACAGTAAAAATCACAAATTTACAATCTGTACACATATGACAACTATTAGACCTGGCCAACTCAAACAAATACTACATGCCTGGCTATACACCTCTACAGATGAGTGAGAAATGTGGGTTTTTTTGTGATTTGGGTGAATGGAAGCCTACCTGGAGAGCAGCCCCCCTCTGTTGCTCTGGGGACACTTCTTGAACAGGGTGGACTCCAAGGCAGGGGAAAATAAAACCTGGAAACCTGGGGAAACAGTGAAAACGTCAGTACAAATTGACAAATTTAATTTGAACGATATCACTAACATTTAGTTAACATTACCTCTGTGACAACTCGATAATCTTGTCAAATTCCCCAGCATGCTCGGCCACAGCTAAAAGCGCCAATAATCCAGCCTGGGAGAAATAATAAAGATTCAGACTCAGACAACTTTATTAATCCCAGAAGGGCAATTCAGTTTTTACAATCTACCCAAAACCATACACAAACTCACAGACAATCAGCAGACAGCAGTACAGCAGTATGTCAAAAGGAATAGAAGAATTAAGTGATAAAGTAATTAAGGAATAAAGGAATTAGTAAAACACGCACAATAACTATTCTGGACAAATATGCTTCTTAGGGGACACGGCTCACCTTTTTTGATTTCTCCACCACTTCTTCTATGTCCTGACAACGAAAAAGGGGAAAGGTTAACGCCTAATAAGATATTTCACAGATAAAATATGCACTTTACCCTTTAAAGAGCGAGCATACCTTGTCAAAATCCCCCGCAGAGATATGACAGTGGCAGTCAACGTAGCCATGCATGTGGACAAACCGGACAAAACCAAAACATAACCTTCTTCCGCAAAGCGAGACGGACCGCGCATGCGTAGACTCTTGGGAGCGCGAGAAGCGGCGTTCCATTAAATCTGATTGGTTGAACGTCCTCGGCGCGCCACCGGTGAACAAATCGAACATTCCCGGAAGTTGTAATCCGACCACACACTGTAAATAAAGAACTATACACGTTACCTGTAACGGTCTTCCTATTGTCATGTTCCTGTTATGACTTCATCATTTTATCGTCGCTTTATCATGTGATAGTCACTCCGTCCTCCGGATCATTTCGCCGCACTAGCTTAAAGGTGACTGACCCGAAATGGGAGGTTTAACGGTTTCTTTCTTGTTGTCGATGCTGCTGATCAGCACCAGCAGAGCAAAATACGAACCGACCTGGGAATCCATCGACTCCAGACCGCTGCCAGACTGGTACGACCAGGCCAAGTTTGGTATCTTCATACACTGGGGGGTCTTCTCTGTTCCGAGCTTCGGCAGCGAGTGGTTCTGGTGAGTTGTGTTCCCCCATTTCTTGCAATTATTTTATGGTTTCACTTTAGGGATAGTTACAAAGACCGCTTTGGGAATATGAATTAATTTCCTGATCTGTGAAGTCACAAATTGTGTGAGATTATTTGGAGTAAAGTTTAAATCAGCATAAGGCAAGGCAAGGCAAGTTTATTTATATAGCACAATTCAACACAGAGCGATTCAAAGTGCTTCACATAAATATCAAAAGCAGCAAGACACAATTGAAAACAGTAAAAGCAATAAAACTGTTAAAAAAGAAAGAAATTACAGCAGGATAAGAAAAGAAGTAAAATAATAAAAAACACAAGTTAGCATTGTGTAGTCCAAAAATAAATAAAAATAAAATAAAATAAAATAAAATAAGAGGCTCAGAAATAGTGCCAACAGCCAAAATCAACTTTTATTTTTTAAATATTTATTTATTATAAATTCTAAAATATTGTAAATATTATTTCTTATATTACAATGACACATTAAAAACCTAAATAATGTATGCATCGTTGAACGCTTTGTTTACAAATTAACGCTGGAGGCGGGTCATTGTGTCTGTTCCAGTTTGCTCATTGGCTGTTGGAGTGATTGACGTGTGTTGTGCGCATGCGCAGAATACTAGGAAGCTCCAGGATGGCAGGCTGTTGTTTTGTCAATCGGAAAAGCGACCCGAAAGGTAAGCTGCTGTCTACACTCTCTCAGTATCAACGCAGAAACAAAAAAAACTATCTGTAACATATTTAGCAGAGGTGTAAGATGTTAACTACTCAGAGTTATGTACATTTTTAAGATTATTTGCACTTGCTGTAACTTACAGATCGTTTTAAGACGAGTCGTAGAGATGATTCACCACCGACTGTCAAACAAAGCGATTTCTTAATGAAGTTCTGAACGGTGAATATGTGCCTCTAGCTGTGTCATAAATAGCACGTGTCTCCAGTTTTAAAACATTTGAATTAATAGCATTAGAGCAAATTTGTTTATTTTCTGCTGTTTTAAGTGTCGAGAGTTTCGGTGTATTGCGCCATACGGTGACACCGTTGCGGAAGTTGTTTTAGTTTGTGGTTTATCTCTGATGTATGCATTATTATAAAGCAACACGAGTAACTCATATAGAATCCAACTGTATTTAAAATCTGATTTCATTTTTTAAGAAATCCCGTAGGAAATTGCTGTCTTTCATTGAGTTATTTACAAGATCTTCACCAAACGAGCTTTCCTGTACCCTGAAGGAACGACTTTCTCAGTGATGGTGGAAAGTAACGAAGTACATTTACTCTACTTGAGGTACTTGTAGGCCTACTTTACTTGAGTATTTCCATTATATGCTACTTTACACTTCTGCTCCCCTACACCTCAGAGGTAAATATTGTGCTTACTTTACTATTTATCTGACCACAACTAAATATAAATCATCTAACAAATTATGATGTATAGGTTAAGCAGCTACCCAGCTGTATAGAAACTAAAGTAACTGCAACATTAAAGTGAGCAACATTAATGCAGCATTAATTATATTCCAATAATATAATATATATTATTCTGAAATTGGCCATTCTGCATTTTACTTTTTGGTTTAATTATATTTGGAAGCTAATAGTAAGATTTAAATTGTATTTCTACACTGATATTGCTGCTTCTGCTTATGTAAAATATGTGAGTAGTTCTTCCTCCACTGGCTGTCAGTGATGGAGATAGTTATTATGTAATCATCAACGCTGATGTAACAGACATTTTAGAGTTTTTTTTGTGGTCAAGAGACAGAGACAGATATGCTGAATCACATTGCATTAAAGTGAAGTAACCTCTGTGTCTGTGTCTCCTTGAGGCAAAGGTCAGTAAAAGCAACTCTACACACTTGGCTGGTTCTTAACATTAGGATAGTGGTGTATATGTAAGGCACATTTGGAATAGTGACTGATTATATTTAGTGTGTCAGCCAGTGCTGAAACAGTTGTAACATTTTGATAAGGGCATTTAATAACACAGAATTGTCAATGCTTTCTCAGAATTATTAAAATATATTAATAACAGTTTTGGACAGTTGGTCAGACAAAACTAGAAATTTGAAAATGTCACAATGGGCTTTCAGAATTAATTCATTTTCCACTTTTTATTTGAAATTTCATAGGCAAAATGATTTATCAATTAATAAAAAAAAAAGGATCCAAACCCCACAGAGGCTACTATGTTGATGCAGGTCCAAACTAGACCAAATGTGATGTTTTCAGTGGCCTTTGGCAGAGTTTGACTTTTGACTTACTAAAGCTACTTGTTGTTGGACATGTTCTGTGCATCTGTACATAATGGAAGGAATTGTATTGATCCTGACAATGAAGCAATTTTTCAAAATTAGTTCCGATTAATCAATTAATTAAAAAAAAAATCTACACAATACATAATGAAAACAATGTTTAGTTGCAGCCTTAGTATTAAGTTCATCAGATTGAATCCCTCAATGAGGAGAAGTGAATTTAAAGGCAGCGAAGCTTTGAATTATGCCAGATTGGACATGAGGGATAAGTATAGGAATGTATTTAAGCATTAGAAACAGCATGCTGCTATGAAAACAGTTAATCCTTTTCCATTAGTTATTAACCCCTTCGTCTTTCCCTTCGGTCATCCGTCTGCTGCCCTACATTCTGTCGACTCCCACTGCCATTGTCCACTGCGGCCTTTTGTTCTTCCCACTTTCTAAATACAGCTGACCTGGCAGATTCAGTCAAGTATCACTCTAAATCGATTACAGATAGAGAAGCCAGAATGGGCACAGAAAGAGGTAATTCACATCAGAAGGCAATGAGCTACACACTCATATTTTACATTGTTGGGTCAGTCACATGACAGGCCAGAGTGATGTTTTTGTATGTTTTGTTTTTAACTGCGCAGCAAGGCTGATTAGCACCATCGATTCTGATAACCTCTTTTTGTCAGACATTGTTTTCCAACTTATAGGCCTACCTTTCTGTCATGTCCTCTATCCACAGGCAGTGTTATCCATCACAATTTGCAAGTTATTTGCTTGACTTCCTCTCAAGTCGGCTATAGGCCGATGAAGGATTTTCCAGTGTTGGTAGAGCATGACTGCTGGAGAGAGTCCCCTCATCTTTGATGGCCCAGAGAGCTGTGGTCAAGCCCAGAAACTGTGTGGTCGATCAGTTTGTGTGTGTGCGTTTTCATGCCAGGCGTGTTTGAATAGCCTTTCAGAAACTGCTGGTCTGGCTGTCATGTGCAGTGCAAGTGGGGAAGTATGAATTCGGTGTGACAGCACGGTGTGTATGTGCTTGTGAAATTGTGTGAGATAGAGGAAGCATCGGCGTGTGAATGAATATACTAGGACTCTCTCATAGATGGCTATATTTTGCATCCTAGCTCCAAACAGAAAGGACTAGAGCGCCGTCATCTCTGATGACCGCTGATCAAGTGGAAAGTCCTATTTAGCTTAGCGGCTTGGCTGTACGAACTTTTGTCGCTACATCTCAGTTGTCAAAGCTAACAAAATGTAGCCTTACATCTACAGACGGATATGGGGGGGGGTTGAGTGGCCCTGGCCTTGAGAGGCAGCAGAGCATTCTGGGGAATGGAGTTGACCGGTTCCTCTGGTGGAAATGGAGGTAAAGTTTCTTGAGATTGTTCCTGAGTTCCAGCGGTGGGAAAATCCTTTATAGTGGTGTCGTATGGCAGAAGGGAGGCCGAGGGAGCACAGCCTGGTTGGGAGGGGACATCTGCATCCTTCACTGTGGGTAAGACATGACATGGTTATTGTGGACTTTGGACAGATGATTCATTGTGTTAAGTCATTCTTTATGTTTTCCAGAACTAAATTGGGTTATTTCCTCGGTTGTTAAAGGTCCCATATTATGCTCATTTTCATTTAAATACTTGTATTTCAGGTTTCTGCTAAAACATGTTTACATACTATGTTCAAAAAACACTTTGTTTTTCTCATACTGTCTGTCTAAATATATACGGTATTCACCCTCTGTCTGAAAAGCTCCTTTAAAGTGCCTGTCTCTTTAAGCCCTCCCTCCCGAAAAAACACAGTCTGCTCTGATTGCTCAGTGTTTCCGGGTCCTCTGCATCTGCGTTTCTGCGCCGTCATTGCAGCTGGGGAATGACTGTAACGGCACTGGAGCTGCACTTTCTACCTATAGCCTATATAGCTAGTATAGTTGTGACATCACAACTTCATGGAAGTCATGACGGCTCGTTTAAAGGCACAGTTTCTGAATACGGACTCTGTGGATTTCTCTGTGGATTTAACATCCTGATACTTTCACAGTATTTATAGCACCTATACCTGCTTTATAATACACAAATACATTTCACTTTTTACAATATGTGATCTTTAAGACCATAATGGAAATTCTGAGGCTCAGCTGAGTCTGACAGTTTCGGACAAATCTTGTGTCTTGTGATCAGTTTGGTTACTAGCTTGTGTCAACAAAAACTAAACATTATAAGCTTCACAACAGTATAAGTTATTGCAGAGCTATGCTATTGATTCCTCTATCAGTATGTGTTTGTATTCACTTTTTTAAGCATAAAATTGTAAATTCCCAATATTACAGTGAAGGAACCTCCTCCATTTTTCCCAGCTGTTTCATCTGTGAAGCCCTGGGTTGAAAATCTGATTGTCTATCTGCTTTTTTTTTTATAGCTTTGGTACTTTCAATACTATTGAATGTTGATACCACAGTGGTTCCCAAACTGAGGGGCCGGGACGCCTAGGGGGCGTTATAACGAGGCTAAATAAATGATGCATGGTTCTGCTGCACTGCTAGCAAAGCTTGGAAAGTTTGTGACAGGACTGCCAGGTAAACGTAAAGAAGACGATGGATCCACACCAAACGTCACAACTATCAAAACAAAGACAAGATGTGATGAGGCATAAAAATTGGCACACTGAAGTTGCAGTTCTGTATTAATTACAGGCAAAGTTTCAAATAAATTCTATAAAAGTTTGCAACCAAAGGACGTGTCTTAAGAGTGCAGTTATGTTGGTTTTTATCTACAAAAAGGGGGCCTTGCAAAAAAGTTTAGGAACCACTGATAGTATTGTTTAGAGAAGCGCTGTCTCGATGTGACAGGCTCGTAAGGCCACAGGTAACCTCGTTGTTTCTAAATCCCACAGACGTCCTGCAATGTTGATGCAGGTCCAAACTAGACCAAATGTGATGTTTTCAGTAGCCTTTGGCAGAGTTCGACTTCTTGACTTACTAAAGCTTCTTGTAAGCTACTAAAACTAACTTTTGAAAACGAGCTTTATTGATTTAGGCTATATCCTCTTGGTCTCACACTCGTCTTACGGTGTGGACAAATGAGTCATATTTTTCCCTGTGTCTATCTGCTCCCGTTAATGAACCTTTCCACATAATCGTCATGTCCGGCTGAGATAAGGACTTCAGCATTGTCTTATAGTGACAAAAGATAAGTGTCTTTGATAGATCTTATCTTCCCTCCCAGCGTTGAAACTTTAGCCCATTAGTCACGGTCTCTAATCAACATCCCATTCAAAGGTCAATATGTTTTAATCAAAACATTATAAATGCCTCGCTGTTGCAATCATTCAAGGTATACCCTTCTTTTTGAGCAGATTTGAAGTTATTTGGCCTAAAACTTTGAAATCTTGTGTGAATTTTAGTGGGTTATGTAACACAATCACTCTGTTTGATGACAGGAAAATGTGCTATATTCAGCATTTTACACATACTTAATGCAGTAGTATAGTAGGACCAGAATAAATTGCGATAAACGATATTATTGTCATTTTAAGACCATTTTATGCCACTGATATAATGATAATAGGATGTACCAAGTACACCCTTTCAAAGAGCAATGGACTTTTAATTCTTAAGAATATTCAATATTCTTTTTCTACAAAGTCGACATAGGCTACTCATTCACGTTAATGGGCTCTCCTCTGTCATTATTCAGCTAAATGTTCCCACACTGGAGCTGTGGAGCTTTAAAACAAAGTCCATTTGGATTTATTCTTCCAAACTTTCTGGCTGCTCAGTAGCCATCAGGAAAAACAGCAGCACGACCAGAAATTACAGCAAAACAAGTTTTTCTTCTGTTCATTCTGCTTAGGTGCTGTGAAAAAATGCGTAAGCACCAAGAAAACCCTGTTTTGTATTCTGGCATCATGTTGTCAACAATGTCAACAAACATGTAAATACAACAGGTGATATCGTACGATATATGGACATAACCTCGATCATTTTAGCTGATGACCTAATTATTGCGACAGGCCCATGTAGTAGATGCTTAATATGCTTTCTTGAATGTCAATCGCTTTTTACTTTGGTTAACTGGATGACCATTGTTATGAGGAGTTATAATTCTATAATCTCGGTGACTTTTATATGGATGGTGCTGTGTTGTTGAGTGCTGCTGACCAGGGCTGCACGATATGAGGAAAATATCTAATTGTGATTTTTTTGACTGATATTGCAATTGTGATATGAGTCACGATATTGAAGGGACTGATGATATTTGCATCATTATTCTCTCTTCATTGAAAAATATATTAAAATGATCAAGGTGGGATTTTCTGTACCAAACAAAGATTTGTAGAATAAGACTTGCAGGACATCTCTGCAGCACCATGATAAATACTTCATTCAAAATGGTATTTTGACACATATTTTACCTTTAAGAAATACTGCTCCTAATGCGATTTGGATATTGCAGTAGTGCATATTGCGATTTCAATAAATGTTTGATTAATTGTGCAGCCCTACTGCTGACATTGTGAAAAATGGATGAAGGATCAAACCGCAGACAACACTTTTTGTGTCATCATGACACTTGGCTGTTCTCACTTGTTGTTTTTTTTTGTTTCCAGTCCCAAACCATGAATATTGTGGGCCAGTTTGCGGAGACGGTGTTTGTGACGGTGAAGGAGCTGTACCGTGGCCTTAACCCCGCCACTCTCACCGGAGGGATCGACGTCATTGTGGTGCGACAGCCTGATGGATCGTTCCAGTGTTCCCCCTTTCACGTGCGCTTCGGCAAGCTGGGAGTTCTGCGCTCCAAGGAGAAGATTGTCAGTGTTTTCTCTCTCATTTCATTCTTTTAACTACAGTTCTGCTGCAGTTCTATCTCCAGGGTTCCTACACAGTATGGAAAAATATGGAATTTGATTTGAGTCATTTCCAGGTCTTGATAAGTATGGAAAAAAGAAAAGAGTATGGAAAAATATTTGTGTGCCCAGACTATTGCCCCTATTCTGTTTTCTACAATATAAAATTCTGAATTTCTAAAAATAAATACAAGCGTTTGGAGCCAAAATGTTTTCAGTTTTGTGACGGTACGTGTCCATTGGGGCCGTCATTTCCACACTTCCCATTCATTGTCTATGTAAGCAGCCGTGCAATGCATTCTGGTAGGACCACAGCTCGTTTTGGGAGATGGGGCGTCTCATTGGCCGGCCCTCATTTGCATAAAGTTTAGGTCTGGACTACGATGCAAATCAGGGGCGTCCAGCTTCATTCGCCACCTCTTGAAACTCCTGAAAAAATCTAAAAATGAATGATCGAAAATTAAGACAGATTTAGCAATTGCAGGGCTTATTTCTCGCCTCAGATGTTTACAGAAACAAATTTCGGTGAACTATTTTATGTAATATGAGAGAAAGTTTCCAAACGAGCCGTTCGTTCAGCCTGTATGTTTTCTTTGTTGGTCAGTAGTCATGGAAGAGAAATTGTTAAATGCCGTGTCAGGGTATAGACACGCCCATCAAGCATCATATGCTGGGAAGCTGCACGACCCATTGCATAAAAAAACGCCCCTGTGTGGACACGTACCATGAGAGAGCGGGGGACAGATAATAAACATAGCTATTTGTACTCGGATGTTAAATATGGTCTGAAAAATCTACTGAGGAGTCTGGAAAAGTCTGGAATTTTATTTTTTATTTTTTAAATGTGTAGGAACCCTGTATCTCTCTGCTTTTTTTTTTTAATTTGTGTTTTCCACAATATAAACAATAGTTTCTCAAGCTGTTACAGAATGTTTTGTGTAAACATAAATACAAGGAAATAATGGCATATAAACAGTATGAGTATATGGTAAAAAAAACACAGTTATGAACAAAACAAATATATACTGTGTATCTATATATACCTCTGCTTTTTCTTTGACACATGCATGCATCACTGTGATTTCAGGTGGACATCGAGATCAATGGAGAATCAGTTGACCTGCACATGAAGCTGGGTGACAACGGAGAAGCTTTTTTTGTGGAGGAACATGAAAACAAGGAGGTCAGATGACCAGCACTTGATGGCCTTTTCTCTACTTTTTGGTAACATTCATCCATCAGTATGGGCAGTCTGTTATCTTTAACTCATCACTGCAAACGTTTCTTTTGTCTCCCCCTCAGTCCCAGGTCCCAGCCCATCTGTGCACCTCCCCAATTACTCTTGAATTGCCAGAGGAGATCGAGGAGACCCCCGAGGGATCCTCCATCGCTGGGTCTGGCACCCGCAGGAAGAAACGCCGTCGCAAACGCATGCGTTCTGAAACTCACCTGAGAGAAGAGGCCAGCTCGTCATCAGATGAGAGAGAAAGAGAGAAAGAGTGGGAGAGAGAAAGTGATCAGGCCGGACAGGAGAGTCCTGCTAAAGAGGAGCCCCTCACCCCACTGCAGCTCAGGTCAGTCATTAAAACCTGATTCTTTGGAAAACAATACGATATTTGCTGATATCACAAAGTCTGCCATGATACGATTTCGATTTGATTTAATTCAGGGGCCTGCAGTCGATATGAGACGACATCATCACCATTTAACACAAGTTACATTTATATCAATCACAAAAAAACACTAAAATATGATTTGACCATTTTATTACTGAGCTCTTCCAGACATTTAAATGAAAAACAAACTATTGTTTTTAATAAAAATAATAAATATAAAGTGGGAATATCAAAATAAAGGTGAATCTTAAAAATGATGATATGTATCGATATTTTCACTTTGCATCGATGGTATTGGATCATTGATCCTTGAAACGATTTATCGATCCAGATCGATCGTTACAGCTCTATTGTGCGATTGCTTTTATACAGAATAATAAAGAACTGCTGTAGTAAATTCTGTGCAGGTCATTATTCAAAATCAACATGTATTGCAATACGTATTGTATCGTGTACTCCGTATCATGATATGTATTGTGACGTGGTAAGCAATACCCAACTCTATTGGTTACTGCAAATATTTGTTTATTTCAGTTTTCATTAGTGTCTTGGCGATGTGATAGAGGTGTTGTGAATATGTAATTGTAATGTGCACTTCTGCAGCATGATGCCTGGGTTATATTGATAGATAACACACTGTTAACAATAAGTGTACAGTATGCTCTGCTGCACTGCCATCATGAGATCATCTGCATTAAGAGTTAGCACATTAATAACAATGTGAAGGTATGAGCTAGCTAATTCATTATTATTAAAGTAACGTTAAAGCATACATTAACACAAGAGGACATCTAATGTAGCTCTGCTCCCCAGGGCAGTCATCATCATTATCATTGCTCATGTCTGGCGGTAAACTTACTGTAAGTACTGAGCTGTGCACTGTGTTGCTAACAGGCTGTCGAGGCAAGGTTATCAGCTTACAGATGTGTGTGAATGTTTCTTTTTCTGTAGCATTGCTGTTTATAGTAAAGGCTGTCTCTATGTTTGTATGAATGCCAGATATGCCCTGAGTGTGTGCATGTAATATTCCAACACGTTTGCATCACGGCACTAAATTACTTTTTTTTCCTGGTAAAACATGATGAGGAAGAGGGGGCCCCACACAAAGAGCAGCCTCGGGCCCCATGACCACCTTAATCCGCCCCTGGTAGTATGCTAAGCTGCACTGCCATTGTGCTATCATTT
>JAOVVB010175680.1:0-59894 GCA_028570985.1 Heterobranchus longifilis | reverse complement strand
TTATGTATCGTTGAGTAGCTTTAAAGTAAAAAAAAAAAAAAAAAAGGAAAAGAAATCATCCACTCTGAATGTCAGTTTCACCAATATAAAACAGTTCTTATAAGTGCTTATTTTTTGTCAAACCTCTTGATTAACATGCTAATTCACTAAAGTTACTTACAGCATATTATTTACTATCAAAATGTGAAGTACCAGAAAATATAGAGCCACTATATTGTTGTTTAGGAAGAATATTTTATTATACTAATATCTAAATCAGAGCAAACCACTTCCCATAATCCAATGGTGCGCACGCGCGCGCGCACACATACACACACACCAAGTAAAAAGCCATTTGTGCTTGGCAGTGGGGTATTTTATATATAGAGAGACATTAATTCTGAGTCTACCTTTACTGTCTGTTTGTCTTTCACTCACTTTCTCCATCTTTCACTCCCTACATCTGTTGTTGTTCTTCAGAGACTAATTACGGAGAGTATTGTGCTGTGACGGACTGCTATACCTGCTCTAAAAAATAACAGG
Source organism: Heterobranchus longifilis (assembly GCA_028570985.1). Lineage (NCBI taxonomy): Eukaryota > Metazoa > Chordata > Actinopteri > Siluriformes > Clariidae > Heterobranchus > Heterobranchus longifilis. Next base: position 59,372 of record JAOVVB010175680.1, on the reverse strand, counting down.
TGACACATTTGACTCTAGTAAACAGGTGCGTTTGTTTTTGTTCAGGCGCTGCACTGCATAAGTGTATTGTTTCCAGGCCTTGCTAATTGGCTCAGAAAAGCCAAGCTTGATCAAATGATTCCCTTTGTATCCCTCCTGGATTGGTGTTGGCGGAAAGTATCTGCAATTTTAAGGGTATGATGATACATTTTGCAGAATAAAAAAAATGAAACATCATGTGCCTATTTGGTCTAAAGTAAGTCTGCTGATCCGTCCATCCATAAACCCACCGCGCCGCCTTTTCTCTGGTGACAGGAATGTGGGGTTAGGATCAGCATTCCCTTGTTGATGTTGTGCTTGATTCGATTTTGATTATTTTAATTGTTAAACAAATTCAAGCTGATTAAAAGTGAGTGTCAACACAGTCAATATTTCTCAGTTTCTCCGAAGGTGCATGCCACAGTACAGTATACTTGTTCATCAGTTTTGTTCCTTAACTCAAAATGTAAAAGTGCGATATAAAACGTTCAATCAGTCCCTTCCAATAAAAATAACAACCAACGTTTATGAAGGTGCACAACACAAAACATGCATTTTCTCAAGGAGCTTTTTTTTTTTTCACCTGACCATGACTTGCACCATCTTTTTTGTGTTGCATTGTGTCCCAGCTGCTTCCCAGTGAAAATTTTTCAAAAAGTACTTTTGTGAACCCAACATGCATTTGCCAAACCAACCACATAGTTGTCATCGTTAAAGCCTCCCTCTTGAAAAAAAATAAAACATACGGTTTTATTGAAGCATAAATCTGACTTGGTGTGGTATGTAGTTTGTTTTGGAGTGCAGGCAGAATGGTGTTATTGCTGCCAGGCGTCTCACCTGCTGTCTCCTGTCTCTCTAATGAGATGTTGAGTCCTGTAACCCTATCACTCCCAGCAGGGCGCCGGCATCCCGTCCACTACAAAAGTGAGGGTTGTACATGAACTGATATCTCGCTGTCAATCAACATATAGACAGCCCCGGTCCTTACAAATAAAATGAGCTATCTTACTTGCTTGTAACCTCTCCTTATGTGTTACTATGGCGATCCAATTGACATGTGAGCATCAAAGTTTGGGTATGTCCCATTCTCCCTCATGAGGCTGCAAAGAGCTCACTAAATAGTTGTGTGTTATAGGGCTGCCCCCTATTAGTCGATTAGTCGATTAATGGGCTGTTTTGGTCTTAGTCGACTAAGGTTTCTTTAGTCAATTAGTCATTTTTATGCTTTTTTCATGCTGAATGACTGATTTCCATAAACTTAGGAGCACATCTCTGGCAAACACAAGATTTAAAGTGGTGCTTTTGCATGATTCTTTGTGGAGAAACTCAGTTTTACAGCTCTGTGTGAGTGTTAGTCGACTAAGAATTTCAGCCCTAGTCTGTTATTTATTGGTCATGATGCTCTGTGAACTGTTCATGTTCTAGGTGCTAACCCTTGATTCCATGAAGTCAGAAAGATTAGTGACATGATTTGATTTGATTTGATTTGATTTGGCTGTTGTAAGCCCATAGTTGCTGTCAGTTTCATCAAAAGATTACACTGGTTGGATGTGTTACTGTTCTATAATGAGCTGTCATATTTGACACCTTCAGAATTGTGATAATTTCTAACATATTTTTCGAGATAATCCTAAATTCTACATTCCTGTCTGTCACGGGAATTATCAAAAAATGTTTTTGACGGGTGAAGCAGTGGTGACAGATGTGGCATATCACAAACTCTTTGTGTCTGAAATTCAGATACAATGCCTTTACTCTATAAAGTGACACTGCTATTATGAAACAGAAAACATCCTGTTTACTGTCCAGACCAGACCTGGCCAAATTGTGGCCCGAGGGCCGGATGCGGCCCACTGAAAGGTTCTGTGTGGCCCCTAAAGCCATCATGAGAACAAAAACTCTGAAAAAAGTCACTATGATTTTGCTTACCGTTGAGCTGTTATTTGGGCTTTATTCTGAAATGGGTCAGTGCTGTGTTCACTGCTAATGATAACAAATATCTTTTATATTAAACTGTCAATTTATTCACTTGATGCCGGATGTTGCTGCATGGAATGGAATACTATAAAACTTCAAACTTTGGACCCTGCCAACAAAAATGATTCACCAACAATTAAATCCCATGGCAATTCAGAAAGGGTAACCAACATTTCAATGAGAACAGACTCGCATTCAAGTGAACAATGGTTTTTATTACGAAGTACATGATAATGAGAAATGTGAATCAAGAGTTTTTTGGCGATTAGACCACGCCGTGACGTAGTAGATAGGGGGGCAGCGATGCAGTGATAGATAGAGGAATTAATGAGTGAGTAAATGATATAGTCTGCCTGTCTGAACTTACGCATAAGCTTCATTAGAAGTGCATTTTCACTAATGAAATTCAACAAGTCAAGATACAGATCCTCTCTCACAGATGACCACCTTTCAGCTTTAGCCTACTGCGCATCGAGACATCCGAGACTACACCTGACTTTAATGCCCTCGTTCACGCTCACCGAGTAACATTTGTGTCCGGCCCACGGCAGATTGATCAATTTCTCGTGTGGCCCCCAATGGAAAATAATGGCCCACTACTGCGATAAAGCCATTCATATGAGGAACCCTTTTACAAAGTGATACTCTGTCTTCCACCATGTGATTTTTCCTCATTCCCACATGAGGGAAAAAAAAAAAGCCATCTGCAGTGTGATATCATGGTGTTACTTCACTACGGTCACACTTTTATTTCTCTTTCCAGCAGTTTTTCCAGAATGTTTTACAGCTCAGGCCTGGGCGACCACCTCCCAGCTGTAAACCAGTCAATCTGTTACACCGCAGGGATCCTCTGTGGGGAAACAATAACATTTGGGAAAGAGCGACTGCGCTTGCACCTGTTTCTAACTAATGTTTCATGTCATGCACGGACAGAATACTGAGCAGGTGCCGTTCGGAAGGTGGGGAAAGTTTTATGAATAGAGCGTCTTGACTCGATGCATCAATCACCTGCTGATGGTCTGTGTGTTTCCCCAACGCTCTCTTAGCTTTTCTCTGTCTTAGACACACACACACATATACACACACACACACACATACACACACACAGTGTGATTTTGTCAGACAGTGTTTACCAGGGTCCAATGTGTCACCTACATAACTACATGACATTATCTGGTGCTTCATCAGAGGATCATTTGGGACCCGTGTCTCATGACTAATAGTTTGAAGAACTTCATTCAATAATTTATCATGCTGACCTGTGATATCTGTATGCACAAGCAAGTTTACATAATAGATGATAATAGATGCAAAGACATTCGAAAATGGGGGCATTTTGCATTCAGTATTAGTTGCCTAAAATCACCTCATTCAGCATCATGCACATCTAATGTGATGGATATAATTGCAGTTACAATAAACTGAGTTTATTTCTAATGGACATTATTGGATTGTCCACACCTTTACATTTTCAATTTGTTTTTATTTTGTTTTAGTTTCTTAGTTTAGTTTCATTTTAGTTTGTTTTCAGAATGTGTTTGCTAGTTTTAGTTTAAGTTTTTCAGAAAGGTTTAGTTTTAGTTTTACAGTAGTTTGAGTTTGTTTTGTTAATGCCAGGTATAATGTCTCAGAAGTATATATAATATATGTTACAAAATACATGGTTGGAATCACCAAGCTTAAAAAGCGCATGTTATAGCTCCTAAAAAGATGATTGCGGTGATGAAACAAATCGTGCAATAAATATTTGATCGCAAAAAACATGGTTGGAGAACTATGTAGGAATGTCCATAATATTTCATCTTTGTGCTACTTTTTGTGTCCGATGTGAAGCAATACTGCGGTACAGCACCATCTCCTGGAAGTCTGTTCAGTCTCTGTGGTTCAGTGTCACGAGAGTTGGCAGAAATGCATGCCTCTTTTATCGGTAGTGATATTATATATTACTGCAAAAAAATATATATATATATTAAAAAAAAAAAAAAAACTTAAACTGAAATTAATTCATTTCATTTTTATTTTTATTTCTTTTTTCAACCAGGCAATACCATTTCAGTTTAGTTTTTGTTTTTTTCTTAAAGTATATTGTTTTTATTTAGTTTCTAGAACCTGCAAGAAAATCTAAGTGCACACAAAGACTCGCTCACTATCTTATGAGATTTTAACTGTAGCTCGCAGCAGAAGTGGCTCAACTATCATTACATTCTGTCTTTCACCCTCCGCTGTACATTGTCTGTTACAGCAAAGAAATCATCTTTGGAGAAGTAAGCAGTGTGTGCTGTGTTTGTGTGTTTGCAGGCCGGCCTGTGATGATTGTGGTGGAGTACATGGAGAACGGATCGCTGGACTCGTTTCTGAGGGTGAGTGTCGAAATGATCAGGGAACTCAAGTATGATTATGTCTGTTTCCTGCCTCAGGTGGTATTTCTGTGGGAAATAAACACATGACAAAAATGATGATATAAATATAGATTTACAGGTCTTTGTGTTAGTCTGCAACACTACCTTTGCATGTTGCAAGCAGGATAAGATCACAGCTCGGGGCAAAGCATAGTAAAATATTTTTAAGAATTTTAAGGAAAACAGGTAGTTTAGCTTTGTCTCCGTTTTGGTTAAAATGGGAACATATTATCATGTCCATAAACTGTATGCATGCATACCATTATGTTTATATAAGCTGTCGACCCTCCTTCTCTCTCGTTTGTGTGTGCTGTTTATTTTTGCAATGGCTCCTCATGTTCTTCTGTAACCTGCTCTCCTTGTCAGCAACATGACGGTCACTTCACCGTCATCCAGTTGGTTGGCATGCTGCGTGGCATCGCCTCGGGCATGAAGTATCTGTCAGACATGGGCTACGTTCACCGAGACCTGGCAGCTCGGAACATCCTGGTCAACAGCAACCTGGTGTGTAAAGTGTCGGACTTCGGCCTGTCCCGAGTCCTGGAGGACGACCCGGAGGCTGCTTACACCACCACGGTACGCACCTGACTCACCAAGCAGCTGCTACTAATTTATTACAGCTTTTAACAAAGCTGACTTAATCCTGTTTTGGGAAGTACGTCCTCATAGTGCAGGCTCCAAACTGGGATTAAATTGATTAATTCATTTGGTGCAGCATGTCAGCCTGCTCTCTGTGTTCTGCCATTTCGCATGTTATTGCATTTTTTGTTTTTCGCGTGAAACCAAGTCAACATTGAGTTATTTATGTTGAGTACTCAACTTGCATGTGTGAAAAAATGTATATAACAAAGATATTTTTTTTACCCCAAACCCACCATGTGTTCCTAACTTAACACAGTAGTTTTGTTGCCTAAACGTAGGTTTTGTTTGAAATCACAACATTAACCATGTATTTAAAACTGCGACTGTAGTGAAGCATCATAGTTTGACACGTAAAAGTGACGTTAAGCGTCCGTATGTGACGAGTTGGGAATGAAAACGGGGCGGTAGAGTGGCGTGCTGTTTATACGCTTTCCCATGAGATAACATTGAATGTGTGATTGACATTTTGCATAAAAATGGTGGACATAATATCATTAGTTTTATTAAATACTTCACTTAAAAGGGAAGTCATCAACCTGAATGGATGGAGACTTTTAATTTGTTTTTTCACTCTAACTAAGATGCAGTTCTATGGGACTCTATGGAGATTTTGTATCAGCAGTTCACAGAACAGTGACATATTGACTCAAGTCCAATTTCTCTGCTTAGAGCTTATCTGAAAAAGTTTCAGGGGTAGAAGGCAGGCATGTTGCTGAACCCAAATACAATATTTGGCAAAATGTGTTCAGTATTTGCATTCAAAATCCTATGATGAAAATATTGCTATAGTCTTAAAATCAAATATATATTTTATTTTTTTCCACAAATTCCATCTTTATTGTAGGGTTGACTGTTGGTGCTTTCACAAAATATTTACACAATAACATTTTTATTAAATATTCATCAGTAACGTTGATATAATGGTGGGTAAAGGCAAATAATAGAACAGCTAGTTCATAAAATCAGATTACCTTTCTGTAATGCAGCATTTAAAACCAGGAAAAGACAACACTTATGATATCTAGTCTTATAATATTGCCCATTATATATGCCCAGCCCTACTATAGACCACCAAAAATAACTGCTGTCTTCCTTTTCTTAGAGATAAGTTTTACATGTTTTAGCTCTACAAATATACAGACACAAGTACAAACAGTGACAGTACTAAACATCTCTTGGAATTAACACTTCTACACTCATCTTGTGAAGAGCTCTTTGCATGAGTAGAATATGTTCTTTCAAAGAATAAAAATACAAGTCTCCTTTGAAAAATCCAAGGCACACTGTAGGTTCTTAAAATGCCTTTATTTTACATGGAAATATATTTAAAATGACCAACTTGTTGCGACCAACATAGGTTTTCTTCAGGGTCATGATTTTTTGAAAGAACATATTCTACACAAGCTGAAGCACAGTAACACCTGAATGGAAATCCAGTCACTTGGAAAATGCATCTGAAGGGGTTTTCTGAGGTGGTTTCCTGAAAGATATAATCTGCTGTCTTCATGTTGTTGATCTTAAACTTTAGCAAAGATAGACAAGTATTTAGAGTGCTGCTTGTTGTGTTTATAATAAATCATCATGCAGACGGGATGTCAGAACAATACATTGATTTAAAAACTAATAATACATATGTCAGCTGTGACAGCAGCACAACAGTATTAACAAGGAGACAAGTTTTTCTCAGTTCGGTCATATTCACTGTCAGTTGTCTGAGTTCTTGTGGTCTGCTCCTGGCTTTGTGAGAGAACCTCATTAGAAGCAGAGCTGGAAGTCTTGAACTATGAAAGGCACCGGAGTAGAGCCACAACAAACAGCAACTCAATTTACAGAGATGTACTGAGAGTTTACAAGACACTCCCTGCCAGCTGTTCTGTGGCTGATCCTCCCTGTATCACTGCAGAACAAAAAAACACTTCCCTGCTGTTCAAATCTCATCATTTTTATTCAACAAAGCATGTTCATCGTTTCCCCCCAAATATTTAAAGGTTGTATGTAAGGTTGAGACATCGGCAGACTGATGCATCGCTCTACTCCACCTTGATCGAGTTGCTGAAATGTTGTTTTTTTCTGCCTTTTCTCCCGAGGCCAGCGAAACACAGAGTTGCCCTGGATAGCAAAAAACTAAACTTCAAAATCTGAAATGACGCTGTTCTGTAAATCTGTCTGAGCCCAGAATGACCTCCATTTCCTGGTTTGTATCGAGGTTATTGTGTAACGAAAATGCTGTGTTTATGGTTCCAAGTTTAGCTTTCTGCTCCACAAGATTGTGGTTGACGGTAAATGAAGGGTGAGGAGAGGAGAGGAGAGGGAACGGGAGGTCAGTACTGGAGGTGATAAACACAGTGGTGACAAAGTTTCAGGATTCAGAATAGGAGAGCACTTGGACCACAGTATTTATGAAATATAAGTAGGGCTGCAACTAATGATTATTTTAATTTTCAATTAATCTGCCCATTATTTTCTCGATTAAAGGCCCTACGAGGAACTTTAATTTTGTGTTGATTTTAGCGGCCCCTTTGGACAAAAACTGTAGTGTTTTTTATAATAATAAGCCAACAGGTAAGATATATCTGTGTAGGAAGGCCGACATTATAATGTTACGTTATAAGCCAGTTGTACTAATGTCCACCGTGACTTCCACCTCATCTGACCTCAAAATAAATGACTCTGTAGTCTTTCTGTTATGCTAACATACTTGTCACAGTATAACATTACCAGCCCAAGTATTCAGAGGATGTAACTTCAGAGGACGTAAATTTCATTTTCAATTTCCTTATTTAAAAAGGGACAGTGATTATTAATGAACATTTCCATAAAATGTAAATATGCCAGATTATAGCCAGAGGCTAATTTACATCTGTGTTGATGTACATCATATATTGATGTATAACCACATCTCGCAATGCATTTCATAAATAAAATCCACATATTACATACCTGACTAGGAGGAAGAGGGCCAATTCAGCATCAGATTTTAATCCTTTCAGATCACATTAGCGACTAATGTTGACTCACGTTTTCACCTGTGCTCGATCACTTTCCCTTTTAGTTTTTCTGATTTTAGTTCAATTCTTTCTTTTTCCTTTTTGCTAGTCTTGCTCCAGTATCAGCCATAACCACCAGATATAACTGGTGAGCCTGGATAACTGCGTCCATAAACACAGGCACCTCCATCTGGCCGTTGTGTTTCGTTGTCTGCTCCCAACCCGGGAACATGTATAATGAATAACTATATAGAAATGCAGCAGTGTAGAATGTTCTCGCTGATGGGCTCGTTTGCTTATGTAGGTCATTTAGAGGCATAGGTAGTAAATTGAGACTGTTTCATAACCAGTCAAAAAGACCTCGTAGGGCCTTTCATCGTTTTGTCAATAACATGTCAGAAAATAGTTATATATATTATTTGCACTTATTCACGTATATAGAAAATAGAAAAAAGAATTTAAGGCAAAAATTGCACATTGTGCAGGAGAGGTTAGAAGCCAAAAACGGCGTATGAGGATATCTCCTCTATTAAAAATCAATAGTCATACTCAGAAAAACAAAAGAAAACAACAACAAACAACTACACAAAAAATAGTGAAACATGCCCTGTGCAATGGTATGTTTTATCTGACCAACAGTCTAAAAATCCAAAGCTATTCAGTTTATTATCATGTATGATGAAGAAAAGCATCAAATTCTCACATTTAAGAAGCATGAAACCAACAAATGTTAATTTTCTGTCGAATTGATTATTCAATCAACCAATTGTTGCAGCTCTAATTATAAGTGTGTTTTAAAATGGCTCAGCACTCTTTCACAGCTACTTTCTTCAGTCACAACTGCTGGAAAGTAATATTTACAGGGTTGAGTCGACTGAGATATACTTCACCTGCTGTACATAATATATATTTTTTTACAGTCTGAGTCTAGTGCTAACTTTATTTGTGTGTGTGTGTGTGTGTGTGTGGGTGTGTGTGCGTGCGTGCGTGCGTGCGTGCGTGCGTGCGTGCGTGTGTGTGAACAGGGAGGTAAGATACCCATCCGATGGACTGCTCCTGAGGCCATCTCATACAGGAAGTTCTCCTCGGCCAGCGACGCGTGGAGTTATGGCATCGTCATGTGGGAAGTGATGTCGTATGGGGAGCGGCCATACTGGGAGATGTCCAATCAGGATGTGAGTATCGTACGGTGCATTTGTGTCACATGGGAAACAAGTGACCCGGTCAGGAAAATGTTCTTTAGAGTTGCAAAAAAGAATGATATACTGTACAGTAGTAACAACCTAATTTTCTCCTCCCCACTCTCCCTCCTCTCGAGTCTCACTGACTTAATCCGAAAAGCCTCCGCCACCAGGTTTATGAGTCTTAAATACAATGTATTGCATATTCAAGACACTTATAGTCAGATTTAACGCAAATGGACCATGACGCAAAGTAGCTTTTTGGTGATTTCAGAAGTGCTAGAGCTACTGCAGTGGAAGAGAAGAGGAGAGTAGGCATCCGTTTGGTGACTGATATCTTAATTAGTTATTGGCTTTTTATTTTTTCACTCAAATAAGCTTTTTTGGTATGAAATACAAAAGCATTTGATGACAAACAGAGAACAAATAACAACTACTGTTATTGGAGGAGGAGGTTACATCAGAGAACTCATATAGAGCTTCTGGATTTACATGATGTATACAATAAACATGGCGACACACAAGGACTATATTACTAAACTGTTAATTCTGGGTTGTGTCTAGATCCGTCTTGGGGGGTGTGGACCCAAAATGGGTCATGGGCCCATTTATATTGGGTCGCCAATCGGCAGAGTAATAACAGTGCCATGATATGTGAATTCATTTTCCTAATTAAAATAGAAGAGCATTATTTTTTTGCTACGCTGTGGCCAGAGCTGTTTACATTTTTCAGTGCAAGTTTGTTATGAGGTGGTGAGAAACTTGCACTCAGCAAATGTAAATTATTGCTGTTATTTACTTTTACAATGAATACATATATCATATACATGGTATATGTGGTTTATAAATGTAGATGTCATGACAATTCATGATGTATTTTTGTGAGTTTGGGTCCCGTGGAGACATCAAATTTCCTGTACTAACCTCAGTCATCTTGCAAGACTTTCACATCTAGACACAACCGTTATTCTGAGATCACGGCAGAAAAAGCGACAGCTGTGCCATTGTAGATGTGATGGATGTTATTTGGACCTTCAATGTAATCTTAAACAAATAGATCATCCTGCACAGGCTCTTTTTTTGTCTTTTTGGAAATATAAAGTTACTGGCTACGTTAGTTGACACAGCTGCTTTAGTTAACTCACGGAGTGTATTGTAAACATGGAAACACTTCTGCTGTTTTTACCTTTTGACTATTCCCGTAAGTGATTTTCTCTGAGGCATCTCAGCGATTCTAGAGGATGGAAGAGACTTGCTTATGTTGTTTCTACAAATATTCCGCTCACAAACCTGGTTCTCTAACCTCTAGCACTACAGCAAACCTCAATATTGACTTCTCAATTCAAGTCCTGCTCCGCTGAGTAAATTCTGAGTTTATTTTCCATTATATCTGTTAAAATGACTGCCCTTTAACTTGCTCCCTGACTGGTTTCTCATATCAAAAGCCTACCTCTGAGAGAGAGGAAGGGAGGAACAGAAATGCTGGTGAGATTCACCAAAAAGGATGAAAAAGATGAGTGAGAGGGAAGGGGAAAAGAGCAGTGAAGGTCAGAGGTTCAGAGGACTTCGGTCCGATAGAGGGGGACTTTAAAGCTGTGGATTCAGTGTGGCTGAGCGACCCCGCTGATCCCTGGGCTGTGGTCAGGGATTGGAGGGACCACGGAGGAAGCAGATCCATCCCTCTCTCCGCTGAGTGTGAAAGCTCCACCGTAATCCCTTCAACCCCTTACACACAGACTCGTACACATCTATACATAGACACGCACATTCACTAAGGTCCCGGGGTTTGGGGAGGATTTGTGCTGTTTGGGAATTGCTTAGAAGTGCTTTCCAAGGCAAAAGGCCAGCCAAGCCACAAAACCAGCCAAACACTATCTCATCCTGGTCAGCCACTTACCGCTGCTCCCTACAAAGATACATGGATCTCTACTTTCCCATAGACACACAGATATGGAGATCTACTGTGTGGAGGCGACAGTAATACACGCTATCAGCTCAGATAAAAAAGGGATTTGCGTGTGCGTGCTATGCATGTGAGACATGTTGGAATTGAATGTCAATACAGATTAGGTTTGGGCGTATGAATAAAATACCAAGTTCAAACTTATTTGTACTACACAGGATGTCAAACATCCAGCGAGGAGGTTATGGGAAATAATAGACGCTTACAAAAAGAATTAAATATGATGATATTTCTAATCTGTCTCTTTGCTGCAGGTTTACAATTGGAAAGGGAGAGCTATTATTAATGTAAAGCTGCCATATTTTTTTATAATAACAATGTGTCAAATGAAAATATGTAACAGGAAAAGGGTCTCTGGTAAAACAAAAATCATAAAATACTCAATACACAGAGAAATACACACAGCCCATATTCAGAAACTGTCTTCAAACGAGCCGCCACGACTTCCGTAAGGTTGTGATGTCACAAGTATACTATATATAGGTAGAACGTGCCACTGTGCTGTTATAGTCTGTTATAGTCGCTCCCTGGCTGCAAAGACTTCACCCACTTCTGTACAGCCTCACTGAGCCGCTGGCATGGCTGCAGACTCTGTCTTGTTACACTACTCCTCACTGTTAAATCTGCACATAACCAATGTGAAACCAATAATAATCAGCAGATATATGTGAAATACACGCATGGTATGGTGTGAAACACTATGTTCAAGTTCATTATTTACAATATTCTGATCAACTAGATTTTAACCTTCATTTTATGTTGTTTTAAAGAAGATTTTTTTGTATAATTTGAGTAGGATCACTATAAAGCTTTGTAAATGCAACCCCAAGTCCTCAGACCTGACATGCAAATCCATATAATGCCAAACAATGCTACATGTATGTTATTTAATGTGTTTATTGTCTTTGCCTGATCTGCTGCAGTCTGCAAGACCATAGAGAAAACACAATTTCAAGTCTCTAACTAAATCTTTCCAACCGAATAGTTCAAGCCAATTAAATTCTGATACAGCGGCCATGTTTCCTCTCTCCGCTCTCTCCAGGTGATTCTGTCTATTGAAGAAGGCTACCGGCTGCCGGCACCGATGGGCTGCCCCGTGGCCCTGCACCAACTGATGCTGCACTGCTGGCAGAAGGAGAGGAGTCATCGGCCCAAATTCACCGATGTCGTTTCCTTCTTGGACAAACTGATCCGTAACCCCAGCAGCCTGCTGCCGCTGGTAGAGGACATTCAGAGGTACGCTATTGAAGAGTTAGTCGTATCATTAAATGCTTTAAGTGTAAATGCACCGCTCAAAGTTAATTTGAGCGGAAGTTACCTGTGACCGTATTTTTCAAGCATCTCTGAACTCAGAACAGTTATTTGAGTTACAATAAACAGTGAGCTATTATAAGACAGGGTGACTGTACTTGTTAAGATCGTTTATAAATTGCTTTAACTCCTACGCCTGAAAGTAGGACCAAGTGTGTGTCTTACATAATGTCAGTTTTCCACCTCTGAGATGCTTTAGAAATACTGGCAGGATCTGACATTATCTGGGGTTTTTTTTGTTTTTGTATCAGTTTACCGGAGTCTCCGGGGGAGGAAATGGACTACCCGATGTTCATCTCTATCGGCGACTGGCTGGACTCCATTAAGATGAGTCAGTACAAGAGCAATTTCATGGCAGCTGGCTACAACACGTTGGATTCTGTTGCGAGGATGAGTATTGAGTGAGTAGCAGAGCCAAAACATAACCAATATTATAAATGGCATGAAACCAAATAGGACCTATCCTTGTAGCAGCAGTGGTGATTTAAGGGACACTCCACCAATTTTACTCATGAACTTCAGTTTACTCATTACAACGAGTACTATTCAGACCATGAATGTCTCCTGTGGCTCTCGGAGGGAGCTTTCAAAAGTCTGAGAATAATAATAACCCCCCATAGTGATGTCATCTGGGTTATCTCAAATTCAGTTTGCGACTTTAACCTTTAACAGGATGCCTGTGGTTCAAACTGGGTGAGTGAAGACTGAAAGATGTCGGCGTTCATCAGGCAGGAAGGGTCTGATGAAAGACTCGGACAAGTTGCATTATGGGAAGTGTAGGCTCCAGGGTTTTTGGGGTGTGACCCATAGACTATAAAATATGGAAGTAGTCTCTGTGACATCACCCATAGGTTTCTAAAGAGCCAAAAATGAAGCTCAATGTGGGTGGCTCTGGCCGTCGCCATCTTGGCAGTGCCTGACTCCACCTACTCACGACTAATCCAAAAATGGGCAAAGAGGTGGAGCACGGATGGAGCTGAGGTGGGCCTATAGTCACGAAGCCTGTCACTCACAGCGGCCATGCCGTTAATTATGCATAACTTTAAGCCTTAACATAATTTAAACGGGTGAGTTATATAAAAATCCCACCCCCAGTAGAATTGTCATGAACGGGGGAAATGAGCTATGGAGACCAAATCAATTTTTTGTACGAGGCTGTGTTTATTTCTGCTGTAAAGTTGGGCATTCTAACATGGGAGTCTATGGGGATTCACTCGCGTTTGGCCTCAAGTGGCCATTCGAGGAACTGCAGTTTTTGGCACTTTCGTGTTGGCTTCATTTTTCAGCCCCGGAGGTTGCCGTCTGGGTGAGACTCATACTCGGGGTTAAAAGTCATATTTCAGCCTCTGCTGCTTTGATTATGACCATTCTTTTTCTCACAACTTCCCTAATGTTATGTTTGTGTAATACTAAATACTAGAAGAATACTGCTTTAATTACGTCAGTGATTCCGTTTTATTTCATTAAGTGTTGCACATCACTTGATGAGCTTGTGTTTTCTTACATACAAAATAAATGTTTTATAGTGCACACCTGGTAGATGGGTATAAATGAAAATGAAATCATTTGAAAGAAGAGCTTAAATTCCAGCACACTGTCAGCGCTGAGCTAATTAGAGGCACAGTGTTTCTGTCACGGTCCAGCATGAAATTCATACTGAACCACAGGGTGTAACAACCAACCAGGAGAGAGGAGTCACATCTCAACACTTGAGCAAATTACCACATCAATAATTGATCAAAACATGTGTTTGAGATTTTGCTCCCCTTTTTGATTGGTTGATACAGCCCTGTGGTTGCAGTATAAAGATGTTTTGTTTTAAACTAATTGCCTATTACATAATCTGTATGGACTGCATACTGCCTACTAAATGACAGACAAAGTATGACATTACCAACAGACTGTTCACACTGAAGTATGCAGGACTGCATCACATGACTGAAGGACGGTCTGACTTTCGCACCTGAAAAAATATATGACTTGTGGAGCAGTTGAGTATGTCGAGTCAGTTCGTGTGTCATACTCTGCTAATGTAGTTTACGTCTGGGCATTTCTCACGTACACAAAGTCCACATACTATGCAATTCGAATGCACTACATACCTAGTATGAATAGTATGTTAGTATGTTAGTATATGATTCCAAACACAGTGAGTGTGCACATGTTCTTACAGATATAAGATGTTTTTATAAGGATAGAAAAATGAGGCATGTACTTCAAAGTGAGATCATTTTTGTTAATCTCATAGTAATAAGAAATAGAATTATCATTCTATTACTATGGTTAATCCTCACGTAGCCCTTATACGACTGAGGACAATTAATGAAGCTTATAACGTCACCGCCTTTTGGGGCGCCCCATATACAAAGGCTCCTTGCCGTAGTTCGACTCCGACCCGCTGCTCTTTGCTGCATGTGTCCCGCCTCCACTCTTCAGCTGTACTTTCAAATAAAGCCACAAAAAAACCACCCCAAAAAAAAAACATCACTGCCTTTTACCAGACCGTGTAAACATTGCCTACACGACACAGAGGGTCTCCCTGGAAAAAAAAAATCAGGCAATGAATGAAATCAATGAAAAGCCCTCACAAGTAAGACTTAAAGCGTTGTGTGTGCGCCTGTGTTTGTTTTTGTGTTTCCCCTCTCGGCCTAGAGATGTGAGGCGTATAGGGGTGGAGCTGATCGGCCACCAGAGGCGGATCACCAGCAGCGTACAGACCCTCCGCCTCCAGCTACTGCACGAACAGGAGAAGGGTTTCCATGTATGAGGACACCCTTTAACACAACCTGGGATGGACAGACAGACGGACCAGAGGGAAGTGAAGTGTAGACCGTCGGACAGACAGTCTACAGCCTGTGCCTGAGTCTCAGCCCCTCTTACAGGAGGTCATTGGACAGACTACCACAGCAGACTGCCCCCTGGTCTCCCTCACATCCAGTAGTAACAGACTTTTTCCTACTTTAACACCCCTTACCCAGTATACCTGGCTCTGACTATTGCAGCCTGATAGACTTTACAGACTGGCCCAGGCCCTCACTTAGGGGAATGTAATGCCTTGTTGCAGCAGCAGTACTTTGTGTGTGGAGCAACAATATCTAGAGATGTAGATTTGCAAACGTAATCTACTTTGACTCTTTTTTTTGTTTTTTTTCTCTCGCTCCGAGTTATGTGCTCATGTAGCTGCTATCGGGTGTGCAATCGAAAAGTATTTGAAAAAAAAGTATCCTCAATATCTTTTATTTTAGATAATTTATCATGAAGGTATTATTTGCTTTAGTTTACCCTCTCTCCAGAGAATCTGGTACGCTAATACTTGAAGAAAGAAATGAGAAGCAAGTTCCGGAGATTTCTTGAATGTTTAAAAGTGTATAGAACAATTAATCGATAATTATTATCATAACCTAATATCTATATATGTGCAGTCCTGTATGTGAAAGCCCTAGTAAATCTGGATCTTATTTAAGATGTTTTATTTATTTAAGATTTTTATCCAAATCAGCAATACAGTATTATGCAGTCACCTCAATATCTCAGAGAGAGATGAAGAATTGTGCAATGAGAACTCTTGTTGTAAACATGAGCCTCACACCACACCATCCCACCTGTTTTTTATTGTCACGTGCTACGCTTGCAGAACTGGATCCGTTGCCTTCAGATGAATAACCATACAAGTCTATTCTGACCGTTTTTAGCAACCGGTGTACTCACAGTTGTGTGATGATAAGCCTGATTTATTTTTGAATTGTGAATGTTATACATTGCCTGAAAGTACACAATCTCCACTGTCTTAACTTATGAATGTTCACAGAACTTATATAGATAGGAGATGTTTGAAATTGTCTGGAAACTTAACATGGACTTATATGGTTCTTCAGAATTAGCCGAAATGCTTTCATATACATTCATTGTTTCTTTTTGCAGCGCACTTCTGGTACAAAGTTGATCCAAGACGTCAGAGCAGAATGATCCGACCCGTGGGTGCAAAGCTACTGGAAGTCTGTTCTTGCATTGTGGTCATGTAAAGGTTTGTGGCGTTCGTGGCAGTATGGGAAACCAGTGTACATAGACGTAGTCTGAAATGAAAACTGTTGGATCTGCAGTAGATGATGTCAAGTTGTCAGATGTTTGCCATTAAAATCAACATTTTTCTTCATACGTCAGTGGTGAATAGGCAGTGCTGCAGATTATAAAGTAGTTAGTTGAGTTGGGGGGGGGGGCAGCAGAAGTAGCTAAAACCTGGTGGATTGAAACCGGTGAGAAACGGCAGTAGTGTTAGGTTTGTGTGATCAGGACAGAGCTGTCCGGCAGAGACAGTAAGCGACTCTTAATCCTCGGGTGTACTTTCCGTGTTCGGACAGCTGCGGACTCGTACCAGTTGTGCGGACGCAGACGCGGTTCCATGTATACCATATTGAGGGTTCCACGCATCAAAACAAGCATCAACTTTATCTTCTTCTTCTTCTACTTCTTGGCAAACCAGCTAAAGATTCATGTGCCACCAACTGGTGCATGCGTAGTCGGCGTGCTTGCTATGCGTGCAGTCCGCACCATCACTTTTTGGAGGGTTGCACGCAGACATCCGCATAGGGATCCGCACGGACATGGGCAGATAAGGTCATTTACCTCGTGGACCCTCGCGGGAAATGCTTAAGCCGAAATTATACTTTCAGTGCACGAGGGTCCGCAAGGGTCCGGGTGACATAAATGTCGTCATCAGAGGGTGTATGCTCGGACATCCGCATACCTCCAATTTGTTGTGACTGTCTGCGCGACTGCTACACTACAAGTGGTGGCAAAGCATGTTTGGAACGCATCCTCCAAGCGGATAGTATAAACAGAACTACTGTGTCCGCAGCTCTCCGTGCATTTGGGGGGGATAATCGAGCCCTTACACAGAAAGTATGAAGCAGCCTTTAGGACGGCAGAGAGAGAACGAACATAAACAGCAGCATCATAACTCATCATGTGTCATTCTAACATCAACAGTAACACACACACACACACACACACACACACACACACACACACACACACAGAATGCCTTACAGTCCGTTAACCATGCAAGACAGAAACACTTCAGAGTGGTTCATAAGTTTCAGTGCAGTCACAGGACCTAGTCGTTAGTTTGAGTTGTATTCCATATTCAAGAGAGCGACCGCCCCTCAGCTGTGGGTTTTCTTACAAACTGGGGGGCTCGGTGATTAATGTCAAAGGCAAATTGGATCCAGAGATCTGTGCCTTTCGGTCACAACGTAGTTATGCATCCCAGGCCTGCAGGAGTAGGAAAGACACACATATACACACACATATTTGCGCACACACAAACACACACTAACGGTCACCACCCCCTCTACAGAATAAGGAGAATATCAGATGCTGTTTGTTTAGCATGTTCTACTGCTGAGCAATGTTAGAACGTTCTTTTGTACAAAGTACAAGTATACTTATAATTCTTGTATTTTATTTTTCTATAATTTCCAAAGAGATGTTGTAGATCTTGCACACTGTAAGAGGCAGTTACAGCGAATATTTATTTGCAAATAAAGATGAACAGTTCTGGTGGTTGACTGCTCATTTAATTTTGTTTCCATTTTTAACCCAAAACAGCATTGAGGAAATGAAGGAATAAGTGCTATTTTAAATCTTTCAGGTTGTGAAATCGATGCTAAAATGAAGATGAAACCTCACAGAGGCAGTCAAATCTCAGCCCTGTCTCTTCAATACTTTCAATGTGAATTACTGTCAAATATATCTGACTTTTACCTCCTCTTTAACCTGGTAACTTACAGTACATCAAGTCGTACACATAACTGATAACCAAAAGATGGAGCTGTTGGACCACTGACCATCTGCAGACCTGCCATGTGAGTAGTCTCACTTCAGTTCCTGCAATCCTTCTGAAAATGTAATATTAGATATAGAATTTTCAGATTGGATACATGATTTTTTTTTTCTGCTGAGTTTACCTCACCCCTTCTTTAAAACATATGTTCCCATTATAATTACTATATGTCTGTATACATGCAGTTTATAGTGACTACATTTTTAAGATATGTATGACCTTGTAGTCCTGTGTGTGTGACATTTGTGTCATATAATTCTAATTCATTGTACATTAACACTTGAATTAGACACACAGACACAGCAGATTGATTAAGACAATGTAAGGTGTTAAATCAGATGCATCAGGATGGGGGGCCTGGAAAGCTCCATACTCCATGAATAGTTCACCGGGTGGTTCACAGAGCTTTAATTCGCCTTAATAGGATTACCTGTGACAAGCTGGCATGCCCAGGCAGCATCTCAGCACAGACAGTACTGGGAACACACCATCCACGGCTATGTTTAGCACCATTGTTTGCGTCCATGAGAATTTGTAAATTTAGTATATTTAATTTGCGAGAGTCAGATTATCTATGGGGTGATGTGTTAATATTTAAATGGTGTAGTGTCAATCAAGTGTAATGGGGCTGCTGGACAAACTGTCGGGCTGGCTCGGCCTGAGGAAGAAAGAGGTCAACGTCTTGTGTTTGGGACTCGACAACAGCGGCAAAACCACCATCATCAACCAGCTCAAACCCTCTAATGTAAGTACATGACACGGGACCTTATTGTCAGAATTCTCTTATTTTGTTCGAAAGATTGGAGGCCTTTGTGTACAGTAGTCTGCCATGTGGGTATGTGGCTTGTTATGCAACTTGTTATGCATAAAAAAAATTCTTATACCATGGTCATTTGGGATAAATATTGTGACAAGGCCTTTCAGAATCTCCTTTATTTCACTGCAATCATTCACGGATTGCTTGTTTGCAGCATTCGAATCATTTAGGCCCATTGTCAGAAGAATGGAAACATGTTAGTCAGGTAAAGCCCATATCATACTTTCCTTATTCTGTTTCCTTGTTGACATACTTTTGCCATTACTTGTTTGTTTTTGTGTGTGCATGTTTGCGTGTGTGGGTGAATACAGACACAGGCACAAGAAATAGTTCCAACAATTGGCTTCAACATTGAAAAGTTCAAGAGTTCAAGGTAGAATTTTATAGACATTTATAATGTGTATTTATTTGTTTGTTTTTTTAATGACTAATGCACCATTACGTATCATTCTAAGCTGTCTGTTGTCTCTCTCTGTGCATGCAGCCTGTCTTTTACAGTATTTGATATGTCTGGGCAAAGCAGATATAGAAACCTATGGGAGCATTACTACAAGTATGAGACGCACACAACATGCTTCATACATATTTAAACATGTTACAGTAACATGACTCAATGTGTCAATTATAACTTCTTGTGCTCCTCAGAGAAAGCCATGCCATCATATTTGTCATCGACAGCGGTGACAAACTGAGAATGGTTGTTGCCAAAGAGGAGCTGGATACTCTTCTCAATCACGAAGGTACAAAATACCTGCAATACTGTTTTAACTCCTTTTGTATAAATACACAGTATGGGTACTATTTGTCTAGTAAAAAGCATAATTGCCATAAACATTTACAATGATATATGGCACCAAGTTTTATACATTTTATGCATTATCATGGTTCAGGGTTCATATTGTGAAATCTGTGGAATAATGGAAATTTTTATTAGCATTAATATTACTATTAACAGTGTCCTAGGATTCAGTTGTTAGTATTCTCATAGTCTGAATGTCTGCATGTTATACCATGTGGCATAGAAAGTGTTTGTGTATTTTCAGTCCAAGTAAAAGACGACAACTTTATTTCACTGGCCAAAAAACGATGGAGAAATCATTGAAGTCACGAGGTGTCAACTTCAGTCGACTAGTTTTAGTCCTCCATCATGGTACATGGTCTAATATGGTACAACTTTCAATTTTATATGTATTATTCTAAGACATTTATCACATTTAAATATAGTACATGTCTACACAAACTCTAAACTCTCTGCTAATATGCCTTAACTCCTTATTGGATAGACAAAAAATACTAATTATCTTCCTCTTGGCCGTTGATTCACTGGTCTTCATGTCTGTCTTATTATCCAGATATCTGTAACAAAAAGATACCAGTATTGTTCTTTGCTAACAAGATGGATCTCCGGGACGCCATGTCTTCTGTCAAGGTCTCACAGATGTTGTCTTTGGAGAACATCAAAGACAAACCCTGGCACATCTGGTAAAATATCTTTTTTTAACCACACAGGCTGCACATTGTCATTCCAAAACAATATTTAGCTCTTTATTTCTTCTGATTCTCACATATGGTACGCTGGTCACACATACAGTCCTACAAGGATGCTGACGTTCCTGTGGCCCAGTTATTGTTAAATATTCTCCCTGATGAAAGGGTCTGTAAGCAAGGGCAAAGTTTGCCAGGAATCGTGGGTTTACTTGGATTAAATTGTCTGAGCCAAGCTCCGTCTTTTCCCCATCTGCAACATTTTGTCCTTCCAATTAACAGATTAAAGTCTTAAACTGAGACAATAAAGTGGCCAGACGTGGTTACTCACTCCTGCCTTGGCCTGTTTCCAATATCTGCTTGTTTGTCCTGTCCCGTGGCTCAGGTTAAACATTATTGAGAGGCACAGCAACATGCTGTTATTCAAAAGCCTGGTTAGTTTCTATCCATGTGTTTACCACCCTGTTTACTCATTAGACAGAAGGCAGATGGATTAACAGTTAGATTTAAACATCCAGGATCCAAGAAAAGTCACGAGAAAGTGCTATACAAGGAGATTAACTTCTCGACATCTCCTTGTTCTTTTTTGCAGTGCCAGCAATGCTATCAAAGGAGAGGGCCTACAGGAAGGGTTGGACTGGCTGCAAGGTAATGTGTCTGCTCAGTAAATTTAATAAAAGTGTCATACCGGACCAAAAGAAAGAAAAGGCCACGCTAAATTGTGCTCAGAATTCCTATGTCAGTGTTGCCTGTATTAAGATATGTCTTTTTTTTCATATCCATAGAACAAATTGCACAGTAAGTATTATAATTTTGTGTAATGTCAACGTAAAGTGATTGTGGTGGTAGATTGTATCTCATTATCTCTCTGGATGGGATTTAAGTCATTGTAGGCATCTACTTTATCATTATCAACACCTACTTTATCATTATCAACACCTACTTTATCATTATCAACACCTACTTTATTATTATCAACACCTACATTATCGTTATTAATATCCAATAGGGCTTTTGTGTTGTACATACTGTAGAGCAGTTATTTGTTATCTTCCCTTGTCCAGTTGTGGAATGTAAATCTGTGTTGTGTATACATTTCCCAATGTTACATCGAACCCACTCAACATCTGTTGTATTTTTGCAAAAAAAAGCCACAAAGATCAGATATTGTTTGGAATTCTTGTGTTTTTCAGTTTGCATTGAAACCCTTAATCGGTCATGTTTGAAGAAAGCCAGATTCCATTAAAAAAATATCTATCTTTCTGTTTTTTTCTCCTGCCAGATCATATCAAAACAATGAACACATGAACGACTGAAATGCCTGTGACCCTGGACGCGATGTGGTAACTGGATCTAATTCAACACTTGGAGTATTCATCACACTTGATGTTGTAGGCCTTAAACTTTAATGTCAAATAGCCTAGTACTTCCTGTGAATGCTACGACTTTGACACAATGTTTCTTCTAAAAATAAATAATTCTGCTCATAGTATAGTGATTATTTGAAGCACCTACTACTTACCTATGTTACATGAATAACTGTCAACTGAAAATGTCCTCAATGTTGTTTATGTACATAACATTTAAACATTTTTATTTGAAGCTGCTTCTTTTTTTTATTCCATGACACCTCATTTAATTTAACAACTTTCATCAACTTTTTTTTTTGAAAATGCTATCAGTGCTGATTATTGTACTTCCTGGAGGATAATAAAAGCTTGTTATTTAATTGTGTTTCTGTTTTTGTAAGGAGGCAGCAATGACACTTAAAACAAAATAAAGACAGAAAAAAAAAGATTTAATAAACCATACAAAAACTATTTATATAAATAACATTGTATCACAACTATATTTACACAGAGGCTCAATGTGAATAAATAATGGCAATAAATATTGCTACTGTTAATGAATAAATATTAAATACATTTTATAAACTCAACATGCAAGATGTTTATGAAGAACGAGACTTTAAAACTTTGGGAGAAATATAAAATGCATACAAGTAACCATGCTGTTTGGCCAAAGTAATTAAACAGCTCTATTTTCAACTAACAGCGTTGTGTATCGTGAACTGCCAACCAAATTCATCCTGAGATTTCTCTGAACATTCAAGGCTACCATGGTAACAATCTACGTTCAAGTCTGACTATTGTTGTAAATGTCTTTAGTTAACCCCCTTCATTATTGACGTTTGTTTCTTCCCCAACTCTTCCTCTTGTCACTTTCCTATTTGAGGAACATGTGGAGGAACTTTGCGTGGAAGCGAGCGCTGGAGTTCAGCAGGATACACAGGGTCTGGAACACCTCCCTGTTCTCGACATGATTCCCTGAAAACACATGACGGTATTAATGACTTTTTATATAAGAGGCACTCAGAGAACTGTGAAGGGCAGTCTGTGGTTCCAAACCCGGGGGTCACTTAGGACGGAGTTACAAGATAAATGTGAGGGTTATCAATGATTATAGTCAAAGAAAAAATATTCGTCATAAAATTAAGTTGTTTTTTTTTCTAGCTTTTCTCAAAGTAATCTCAGTTTAAAACAGTAGTTCCTAAACTTTCAGTGGCTGGAATTGGGCTGGTAATGGCCTCGCCATGCCCCCCCTTTTATAACTCCGGGCCCCCCCTAGGGGTCACGCCCCCCAGTTTGGGAACCACTGGTTTAAAAGCTAATAAAATTAAATAATGTGAACAGCAAACATCACTTTTTGGAACTGCTCACTGCTAACAGACCCAGGAAGCCAGTGATGCTAAGAGAACTCTATAGCAGAGCTTGAAACAAGTTACTTTTTTCATATATTCACATTAGCAGAGAGTTAAATGATGTAAGCAATGCACCACTCCAGGTGTATTATTATCCATTAGCATCAGTGCCGATAAAATATGTGCAAGAATTAAAGGTGGGATGTAATCAAAAGCAAACAAATGTGGGTTTGCTCTAGGTGACAATAATTGAGATGAAAAGATCCGGCACGCTGTAAATATATTTAATAAAATAAGGAAAATATTCTCAGTAAATTCCATCTGTCTGAGCTGTCACACATACGCAGCCACCCATCACCTTTCAAAACAAGCTGCTCCACACTGCAGGCAACTACCACTCGACCGTGCTCTCACATGAATACACTTGAATGCTTCTTCTCTACATACAGAATACATGCATAATATATTTCATTTATGATTGTACATTGCAACATACGGTTGGGAAACAAGAACCGATTAGAACCGATAGCAAATTGCCAAGAACTGTGTACCTGTTAAAAAATGAGAACCAATTACAACCAAATCCAACTAACTTTAAATTGACTTATTTTAATGAAACAATAAAATCCAGTTAGCTCTGAAACTAATTAAGATATTTTTGTTTTCTAAACATTTGACCTCTTTTTTTAACCTTATTGGAATCAAAACTGGGATACTCCACATAATAGATGTGATTTCCCTGTTTTGTTATTTTTTCTTCCAATATTGTATTATTGTAGCTTTGCTCACCATCTTAATGCTGTAGTTATTGTTTCTTTATATGTTTATGATCGCAATATCTATGCAATAGTATGGTATTATATTACTTGATGCAATTAACCATTTTCCACTGAGTTTCTTTTTTTTTCCAAGATTAATTTCTGATGTCTAAAGACTTAAATTAAAGCAGTCCCACCTCACCTGTTACAGAAATCTCAAAGAACTCCTTGGTGACTTGTGAAAACATGTTCTCCAGGTGTTGGATGAAGCAGAACCTTTCCGGCGCCGTGCTGAACACCGTGCAGATCTGCTGCACCATCTTCACCGCCCAGGACATGTGATAGCCTTCTTTCTCACACACCTCGGGATGAAGCCATACAAAACAGAAAACTGAACCACTGGTATTGTGCACAGATTACCTGCAGCTGACTGCCTTTCCTGCTATTTATAGCTGCTCATATCAAAATAAAGAAAATCAAGCATATACTAAAATTCAGTGGGGAGAAACACTTGCACACATTGTTAACAGAGAGAAATACCCTCTCCATGATGATATCAACCAGCTTACTTTGCAGATACTGACACGTTTTAATTAAAATTGTAATGACGACCCTGTGAGGAGGTAACAGAATAACTAGCACAATGGACAGCACACGTGATTCTAAGGCCACGTGTCCACCAAAGCGTTTTTTTTCGCGTGATGAGGTGCTAAGCGTCTAATCTGCGCTGATCGCTGCACGTTTGGCATTTTTTTCTGGTCACCCAGAGCTGAAAAATGTTCAACTTTGGGTAAAACGCTGCGCTTGTCACTGTCAGTTTTCATCCAGCCGTCCAGTCACAGTGGAGGAGGGGCTGGACAAATACCACAAAGACCAACCGTCATATCCGACATGTACAAGTGCTGAAAAACAACAACAACAACAACGATGGAGAAATGAATACTGCTGATCACACGTAGACCGGCGGGTCTGTCCTCTATCCCCACGTGCTTCAGCCTTCCCTTCATCCAGAGCAAGGGGCCGGCAGGTTTACTTCTGAGGATATTCCGTATCATAGCAACCTCCAAAGTACTATCTAGCGCTCCCAGCTGGGCTTTTTCAGAGGAGCGCTTGCCATTTTCAGCTGGGGAAAAAAAAAACGCTTTGGTGGACACACGGATGACTGTTGTAATAGAAGAGAGACCTGCCTGTCCCTGCCTTCTGCCTAGTGCATGCTGGGTAAGGCTCCAGCCCCCTGACCCTGAACAGGAATGAGCAGACATGGCAAAATGAATCACACCGACCAGCGCAAAGCAATAGGTGATGAATTTAAGAAGGCTGCCTCAAGCTATTCCTGGATGTAGTCGAACTGCATATCAAATCAAATCAGAGATGGACAATGCTGAAAATATCTGGTTCTCAATTAAAACCCCAAAATGGCCCAAGATTAACCATAAATGAGGCTTAACTTGAATCTATTCAGCTGATGATAAAGTATTCTCACCAGTATGATGTACACGATGAGTCTGGAGACCTCAAGAAGTCGTCCATTGACGGCCTTGCTGGCGAGAACAGTGTAGCAGAGACCGTTGCCACACAGCACCAACAGACGAGCCACATTCTCCACATGCCACGGCTGAGGAATCACTGCAGATGAGGAGGAGGAGGAGGACAACCGCGTCTACGATCAGTTACGTTTCTTATCACACGGGGGTCCGTATATGTGTCCATCTGTGACATGAAAACATTTGCAGTACGATACCAATGAGCTCCTCCAAGATTGCCAGCAGCGAATTGGTGGTCTGGCCTTTGTCTTCTAGTTTGCCGAAAAGCAGGAGGATGGCCCTGGCCAGGTCCCACAGAGCGTTGTGAGACAGCTCCCTCTCCACCAGATCTGCATGGAGGAAAGAAACTCACTTTCATAACTGTCACAATGGAGAAAAAAACTACAAAAAGCTGAGTAGGAGGCAAGCTAAGTTTTCCAACACCAATGTGAACTACCCAGGTTTTAAATGCGTCTCGGCGATTGCATTACAAATGGACAGCGCTGAATACAAGTGTAAACGACCACCATTGTGATCCAATCACTCAAACCACTTGCCGAGGTGGTCTGGGACGCAGTTAACCTCATATCTTGTAGTGTAAACGCTGATGCGTCACAGACAAGCATGTAAATATGCCATCAATGCAAGACGTGGTGGTTTGTTTTGGTGACCTCACGCCAACGCTCCATAACTTGCACATTTTACAAGTTGGACGAAGGGTTGCGGGACCAGCCACCATTTTGCCCAGTGGAAGGAGATGTGATGGATTCTGCTGACAGCGATGTCTCCAGCTGTACCTACACAACCGCTAACGTGACTGGCGAGAGTGTGGACGTAGTAATCGTGTGCGGGGCCCTTTGACCTTCTAGCGGATGTGACGTAAGCAGTAACGAAATCTGAACGTGTTTCGGTGGTCCACTTGTGTTTGGATCACTGAAACACATCTTAAAACCAAGTGTAAACAGGGTCTATAGGTGGTTTATATGGGTCTCATTATTCTATATACTTTGCATAATTATCAACCACAGCCAAGAGGTAGCAGTCATTTTTTCACTGATGAGAAATCTGGTGCAGAAAGTGAATCATTAAAGGACAAAACTCACCACTAACCACCTATAATTGGTTGGGTTTTTAAACTATATTGCACAGCGCTTACTGTATGCAAGGAGGATTACTGTCTGATCGTGCTTTCAGAGTGGCAGTGTAAACAAATCCAGAAACGACATTCTCAACAAAACAAAAATCAGCCCAATTAAGCTTTTCTCATGAAGTCAAATAAACACAAACCCCACTAACTGCTTTTCATTAATTGTGAGTACAAAAGTAATCTTACCCTCAGGCACCATAGGTCCATAGAGGATGAACAGTAAGTGTGCCTGGCTGACCATGGGCCAAGGCTTCAGCAGTTGCATCAGCCAGAACTGACTCTCCGGCTGGTTCGGCCACGGGTCCAACAGAACCTGACGGCAGAATAGACGGAGCTGCAGCTTTTGGTACCACCTCACCCCTGAGGACAGACAGATACAGAGACATGTTTTTTGTATCATGGCTTTAGGCTCAACAGGAAAAAGGCCCAAAGTCAGTACAAAGCTGTAAAGTCTATTTTTGTAACCACTCAGATTTAAATCACCTCATGCATGCTGCCCAGGGAAACTGACATGAATAACTTAAATGCACCAGAATTGTTTACATTTTTTCTACAAAAAAAACACATGCCATCAGAATAATATAAAACATGTAATAATAATCACATAAAATCCACCCATAGTAACTGCAGTAGAAAGAATGATGTCCTCCCTGATGGTCTGTTCTCCATACCACACTTCTACTCTGCCCTGCAACATTTTCACTTCCAGACACTCAAACACACACCTGGTTTTCCCGTGATGGCTGCCTCTATTTTTTGCAGCAGATGTGTGATGTCACACAGGAAGTTGAACACTCTGCGGCACTCCAGCTCATCCCACCCCGCGATTAGTGTCTGTAACGTATTCAGCAGAACATCACTAAACATCTGTTGCTTTTTAAATTATGTATTGTATTGATGTATGACTCTTTTCTTTCACGATTTACTTTAATGAGAGAGGTTGCTTTCAGTAAATGTTTCCAAAACGTTTCCATGCACGCAGTAATGTCACTGCAGCAGATATCGTGGGACATTTAAACAGCAAAATGAAAAACTGCAGACTGTAAAACTAGACTTTTAGCTTCTGAAATGATCAATGAAGTTAGGCTGCTAAGCGCTTTTCCTCTTGCGTAATGCGCAACGGATCAGCCGCAGACAGATCATCTGCTCTGCTCTCTGCTGTCTTCACACTTTAGAGAATGAAATTAATATTTTCCTCATTAGTGATGTATTATTTCACCCACCTACAACCAATCATAATCAGTATGTCAATTAATAGCAGGAAAATACTGCACCATTGATTTTTGACCCGTTTTTGGTTGTTGTTTTTTTTTTGGTCAATGTCGCAATCACTTTCTGCTGCCTGAAGATAGCACTGCGCCAACATTGCGGCTGACCACACCTCATTTTAAAACCAACACACCCATGGGCGCATAGATGAGCGCAACTACATTTGCTATTTACACAACGTGGGCGCTGGGTGTGAAAATCACAACTGCGTCGGTCGGAAACTAGCAATGACAAATGGGAGCCGGGTGTAAGATAGAGCCCTAGGACTTGTCAAACGTATATATTCTGTGTTTCTACACTTAGCTGTATCTGGTTTGTGAAACATCCAATTTTCAGTTTATTGCACAATATTGTGTGTTTCTCCAAGGCCTCACCTGGAGGAAGACTCCGTAGCTGGAGAAGCCGATGCAGTCTGATGCTAAACACTGCTCCAACAGGAAGCAGGGGATCTGAAACAAATCCGTGGGACAACTTTATTTATCATCATTAATATGGTTACCGGTCAACATAACAGGTTATAATCATAGGTGTTAGGGCTGAATAACATCTTGTTTCAGGGACAACATTTCAATGTACGCATGTGCAGCATTCTAGAGGATGTAATGAGGCAAATTACACTATGTAAACCATTTAACTTGTTCATGACTAGCCTGAAAAACCATCTAATCCATCACATAAATTAAATAATTTAGCCTGGTGTAATTATATTTTCTTGCTTGTCCTTACCTGAGAAAACTTGCTGAAGATAAACTTTAACCTGTCCTTTGTTGGTAGCAACAGGGTGCATCTCTTGAACAACAAACCTGAGACATTGAACACAAAAGCACATTATCAAATTAAAACAGAAATACTGGTCTTTCTTATCCCTTCACTTGACAAGGTAGCTTACCCATAGTGCTGTGTGATGATGTGTATGTTAAATGCCAGATCAACAGGTTGTTAGTTATAAACAGTCTGGGGAAGAGCTACACAAAATAAAACGTTCATTTAAATATGCATTGCCACTTACCGAGGTCTCCGTAGTGTGAAATGATTGATCTCTTTTCAAGGAAGGTGAAGTGATGAAATCTTTGAATGATGGTTTTATTCTTCCAGGCCAGGGTGGACATGTAGTCCATAACGTATCTCGTGATTTCCTTGGACACCATGCTGAACACACTGATCTCCAGCACTGACAAAACCATAGAAATGAAATTGTCTATTTCTAAACACAGTAACTGTATTCAGAATACCACCAATTTAAGCTGTAACTGTAACAATTATATTTCTATGGACATAACGCACACATTCTTATCTCATGCATTTGTAATATTGAAATGTCTTCTATTTAAAATGTTTTTAAATAAACTGATTTACAAACATTAGGACTGAAAAAAGTATTGTTTTCTTTACTAACTTGTCTAAAAGTGTCCTAAAAGTAGTAGTTAAATCAATGACATCATTTTTGGTACACACGTGCAAAAACAGTTTTATACACTGTATGCTATATGCTGTGCAAATTGAACATTAATGTATGTACCATATATAAACCTTTAGTTTCAAATATCCAATGAGTGCCGATAAACACTAAACAAAGCACCATAAATAAATATCAGGACTTTAATCCAATCATATAGGGCTACAACTAACGATTATTTTCATTATCGATTAATCATTTGGTCTATAAAATATCAGAGAATAGTGAAAAGTGTCAAAGTCCAAGGTGATGTCTTGTGTTGTCAATCCAATACCCAAAGATATTCAGTTTAATATGATATGAAACAGAGAAAGCAGGAAATCTCCAAATTTGAGAGGCTGAAAACAGCCTTTTCTGCCA
This sequence comes from Heterobranchus longifilis, assembly GCA_028570985.1. Classification (NCBI taxonomy): domain Eukaryota; kingdom Metazoa; phylum Chordata; class Actinopteri; order Siluriformes; family Clariidae; genus Heterobranchus; species Heterobranchus longifilis. The sequence goes on along the minus strand of JAOVVB010175680.1, from coordinate 29,536 downwards.
TGTTTGCATGAGAAATTACTTTTTTTTCCTGACAATACTAATACTAATCAATGAGTGGACTAATAGTTGCAGCTCTACAATCAGAGCAAATTGTGGTATTTTGTTTTTCTTATCCCCAAATCTTTGAGTTCAGATGCAAAGGGACTTAAAATACACGAACATTTCAATGACCCTCATTAGGTTACAAAGCTAAGCAGCTGCACCTACCGGACAGTTTATCCAGGATCATGTCAAACACCTCTGACGGGAGTCTGTGGAAGAAGCTGCCGCTGGTGGCGCACTGGCTGCGGGTCATGATGGTTCTGGTGGGCCGGGGCCGATGATGAGTCCTCTTCCGGGATTTGTGAGTCCGTGTGTACTTCCCAACATTTCCTGAGGCTTTCCTCACCATTGCCATCACCGCTGAATTGACTGTATTAAACAAGAAGAGGCAAATTTTGACTTGAAAGTATTAGAAACTCTCGAACTAATTTAACGTGAGCTAAAAACCACAGTTTCACAGGAGAAGCAGCTATGCTAAGTCAATATAACTAGCTAACCTAGCTAGCTAAACTGCTAAACTGAACTCGTGACAGTTGTGGTTTCATTAACTTTTCATGTAGTCACAGACTGAGACATGTAATTAATAGATATGCAAGCTAACGTTAAAGCAACAGAGTATCTTACCAATATTATTAACTGTATAATGTCGATAGGCAGCAGCTGTAGAAGTCAAGTCAGCTGTGTGCTAGCTGTCTGATGACAGTACATTGAACGGCGCGAAATAAAAATAACTTTACTGACTAACTAAAGGAGTCTACAAATGAAGACGTATCTCCCTCATTTCTTCATGAGGTAAGAAAAGAAGACACATTCAGGAAAGTATCTATAAAATGCATTATTAACTACAGGTAAGGTAAAGGTAAAGCATTCAAAATGTCACTAAAGTAACATTAAAAGCAAGGAGCTATTTACTAAATTAAGGCAAAAGTTGCACAAAATGTGTAGTATGCTATTGCAGTTTAGTAGGTGGTCCAGGTAACCCTAGGCTGGGTACATCAATGTAACAATAGTACTGCTGCATGCAGTAATATTCAATATGCTCTTTGGAAGAAAATTGTATAAAATATTGAATTTGTATGTGTAACTTGAGCCCTCAGATATAGCCTACATGTAGACTAAAAGTATTTTCCTCTGAAATGTAATAGTCTCTCATAATATACAGATTTTCTTTCATAAGGTGGCTTTTATCCACTGAATTATTTTGTGCAGGTTGCATGGTCTTGTCCCAATAAATATCAAATGGTAACCCAGCAATAAAAGTTTGCTCTTGCACCATAGATTAATAATTTGATGTATTGCATATGCAATTATCTTAAAGGCCCTACACCCACAGAGGTGTATTCAGTTATTTTTGCTGATAGTAATCATTATCATGAGTGGCATGCCCCATTCATGTGGTGTCGGAATAATCGGAAAAATGAGTTACCAAATTGGAAAATTCGCCCACTCAAGTTGGAACAACGCCTCAGAAAGTCTGCAAAAATTTCGGTACATGGCTAATGGATCATTATCGATTACAGCTTATCGATTATCGTTGAGGTCATATTACCCAGAAACATTGTGGAAGAAAGTAAATGTTGGGTTGATGGTAAGACACTTTTTTATTAATTCACGTATTGCATATGTATTTTTTGCTCACATGTAATTTGAAATGGTATTAGGTCGTTAGTTGCTCTCCACCTAGAGTGACCTAGATTAGTTAGAAAAGTTATTTATTTGCATTAACCCTCATGACAAGTCAGGTAATGCAACTACTGGAAACAGCTATCAACATTTGGCGTTTACGTAAACACTCTGAGCAATAAGATACAACACATCTTCTTTGTAGCGTCCATGTTGTTTTCACATTAAGACTTAAAGCTCATAAACACACGAAAGCCGGAAGAACGACTTCCCAACTCTAGAAATAAGACCATCCTTGGAGCACGTGAATGCACCATATTAAGCCCCCTACACGTGGGCTGTAAAAACGCTCTGCACTGGCCATGCCATTGTTTTCCTATGAGGAGAGCGAACCGCCGCTGTGCGCTGTGCTCAAAGTTCAAATTATTTCAACTTTGACAGAGTTTCACTGACCTTTCAAAGTGCATCGAATAAGATAACGGCTGCCTAGGGATGGGACAATAATCGATTTTGTCGTGGATCACGATAAAAAACCCTCACGATAAGTTTATCATGAATTTCCAGTATCGGGATTATTGTGAATATATTCACGAATTGACTGCAGTTTACTACAGTGTCCTATCTGGGATGCAATAAAAATATTTTTTTCTTAATAAAAAAGTTGCAATGTTTCGAGACAAAGGCTGTAATGTTTTGAGAAAACAACTCACAATTTTATGAGAAAAAAAAAATCTGAATCTTTAGAGAAAAGTTACAATTTTATGAGATAAAAGTCGTAATGTTTTGGGGAGAAGGTCGTAATTCTTTTTTGAGAAAAAACACATTTTAATGTTTCCAGAAAAAAAGTGATTCCATTGTGTTTTAGGGCCGTTTTAAGAGTTTTAAGCATATTTTGTTGATTAATATAATATTGTGAAATTTTCATATCATCCCATGCCTACAGCTGACAGCGGCCAGAAGCAATGATGACATTAACCTGCACTGTGCTTTGCCTCTGCGCCCTGCTGTACCTCGCGGTTTTGCTCTTATCATGTGACGGCGGCTTTAGGGCGGGACATCTCTTTGTCTGTGACCTCATATAACTCCCATCAGCCCTCTACCCAACCTCAACCTCAGCAGAGGTCTAATCAGCCAGAAAGACCAACACCTGTGTGGGAGTGCAGGGCCTTTAAAATATGCTCGTTTGTACTATATTTTGAGAATGATGTGTATATCTGCATATATCGTTGAAAAGGTATGTGCAGGACAAAAAGAGTTTTTCAGACCTCTGAAGACTTAAAAACACACAAAAATGAAGGCCGGTACTACACACACCATCATGGTTGTGTTAGCCTCCAGCACTGTGCACAGCAGACCAGCTATGCTCAGCTGCTAATCGTGGGATTATTCTGCTTAACTAAGACTATTAAGTGTTCCACATTCAAATGGCGTCTCCCACAGGCAGACCTCGGAGAGGATCATCCCTTCACTATAGAGCTCTGACAGAGAACTGAATACTACACAAGGGACCCAGGGGAAGGGCCGGGAAAATGCCCTTGTATACCAACAGGATGTCACGGTAGGTTACACTCGGGGCACCGCGGGAGAGAGAGAGAGAAGAACTGTGAAGGAAGAAGACGGACCTCAGGGGAACCCGGAGATAAAACCGCATTTTGAATGACCTCTCCTGGCTTGCAGAACAGTATGTACCGCACACACAATCACATACGGTACCATGTTACTATCAAGCACAGTTTGGATATCAACTTTGCAGCGTTTGTTTTATACTGTTTAAATGCCTGCTGATTGAACCCTAATTGTAGTTTTTTTTACAAGTTGCTTATAAGTTGATATGCTGGGGCTGTATTCACAAAACCTTCTTAAGAAAAAAAACAAAAGTTAAGAAGATGTAATATTCATGAATATAGTTCTTGTGTTATTCATAACTTTCTTCTTATGTTTCTTCCTAACAAAGAAACTTAACAACAAATGAGATTCTTGAAAGCAAAGTTCTTAAATTTCTTCCTAATTTTCTTGATAACTTTAAGATGACCCTACACCTGTCCTAAAATTGTTATATTGAAAAGATAAGCCTCTAAATTAATTAATTTAAACACATTTTAGACAATTAATTTGGATTTTCAGGATTATAGGTTTATCTAACACCTTTAGCTTGTCACTATTGTTTTTGGTGTAAGTCTCATGTCTCCTGAAAATAAGCTGCAAATTTGACAGTTGGGCAAGTAACGTTTAATACACCTTTACCCCAAAGACAATAAGTAATGTTTAATTATTTTCCTATACTTGAAGTTACTTATTTAAGTAAATCATAAATATAGCTGTCACTTAAAAGCCTTCTACATACATGCCATAGGCCCTAAGTCATCTGAGAAGTTCGGAAGTAAGAAAATAAAGAAGTTCTTTAAGAAATCTGCTAGATTGTAAGAAAATCAAACATTTTTATCTTAAGAAAATGTTTGTAAATCCTGCCCCTGATTATTAATTTATTGATTTCTTTTCATTCTGTCTTTTCATTTTGTCCATTATTCATTCAACAGATGTGGAGATGCAGAGAGCTGAATTATTGAAACAAAAACAGCACGAGCAGTGAGGACAATATCTCTTCTGTCCGTCTCTGCTTGGCAACACTTCTGCCTCCGGGTCCACGGGTTTATCTTTCCGGAGCAACGAGCCGTCACTGGGACTGTCTCATGCCATCTCTGACATGATGCTCCTGATGCTGACAGGGATAACGATGGTGATGATATCAAACACTGACCAGTGACATATCTGTCAATCCTGCAGCACAGACGCATATTCGTTGAGTGTTGATGCAGCAGAGACAGAGACAGAAGGAGCGGGTCAGTGTGGAATCCCTGCCAATGGCCCTATTTATCTGGAAGTGCACCGTCTGGACACCTGTGGCCATGGCACTGTAGTCCTCGTGTGACCTCGTTGGTGAGTATCCAAATGTGGAGAGTTTTTACTGAATATTAAAATGTGAAAGGTTAAGCAGCATCCCCGGTACAACAGGGCTGGGCGATTAGTCACATTTTATTTTCAATTACGATTTTGGCTTCCAACGATTTTGATAAAACAAAATAACCGAGATAAAACGATTATCGTGCTGCATTCTGTTTCACAGTGATGCTCTCGTTTTGTCTTGCATTATCCTCTCCTTTACAGCGGTGCACTTTCGCCTGTTTTCACTGAGTTACTGACCAGAATATGTTGAATGTTGAATATATGTTGAACATATTTGATATCATTTATTTTGGTCTCATTTATTTTTATACATCGAGTGTATGTTTAGTAGTTTTCAGTAGGTTTTGGAAGGTTACAACACAGTTGATGTATTTTGATCTAATTTATTTTTATTTATTATTATTATTATTTATTTTTTAAATGTGTATATATATATGTGATATATTTATTTTATTTGTCTATTTTTTTTCATATTTATTTATTTTTCAGTTTAATTATAAGTCAATGAGTAATCATGTTAAATAATCGTGATCTCATCATTGACCAAAATAATCGTGATTATGATTTTTGCCATAATCGAGCAGCCCTAATATGTAATATATAATAGTGTACAATATTTCATAGTGTACATCAGTGGTTCTCAAACTTTTTCACGTCAAGCACCCCTAAACTGACACAAATTAGACCACGGACCACCATTTGATAACATTTTCTCCCAGTGACCCCCATCTGACATCATTTTTGCTTTTAGATGTTTAGTTACAGAAAGTGTATGAAACCCATGACCACAATAGTCATACATTCTGTCATTGTGTTACTTATAGTGAAAATAAATGATTCCCCTTTTTGCTGTGGACCCCCTGGAACCCCCTCAAGGACTCCTGGGGGTCCCCAGACCCCACTTTGAGAACCACTGGTATATATATTTCAATTGGCAAGTGACAAAAAGTTATGAATATTGCATTGGCTTTGGGGCTAATTTGTGGGCAAACCAACATGAAACTGTCACAGCTGTGCCTTTGTTCCCATTGCTCACTTGTTATGCTGTCAGTGTAGTCAATCATTAAGTAAACACAATGAGGCTTGTATCTGTGATATTTTAAAAGGCCCCAACAGTGCCAGGTCTAACACTGAACAATTATCAGCCTTTAGACACGGCCTCTGTTCTCTGAGGAAGTATAAAACAATGAGTCTGTATGAGCACAGTTTGGTTGCTTTGCTTTGAAATTTAAAGTCGCTCTGTTTCTTTTCTTGCGGGTACAACAAGGAATGTTGCATTTAAGTGGCTATTATTTGCCAGTTAATTAAAAAATATTTTCATTGCATTATTCAGAGACTTAGGTTGTCATTGCTTGAAAAATTGCTCCCTCATTATTCAGGATTTCTTTCAGAACATTTTGTTCAAAACACCAAGAAGGAACAAAAGTAAATGCTTAACTACAAATGAGTTTCTTCCTGTGGCTTACAGCTTTCCTGGGCAGTTGTGGTATTTTTACCGTCATGTGTCAATCTATAAATGTAGAACTGAGTGCCAGGTGATCTCAGGTCAGAGATTATATTGGACATAATATAAGTTGGTCAATTATTACAACATAACTCTCTCGACTATCCCTTATCGTCACAGTTTGGGGCCCTATCAGCTAGAAGTGCTCTGTCATCGAGTCATTCAGTCCCTGTCTCTCAAATACCCTGCAGAGCTGTGAAAAATGTTCAAAGTTAGTGGTTTATAACAGCACTCTCAGCTTGGGTGGTTTCTGTAAATGTTTAATTTCCTCCCTCTCTCTCTCTCTCCTTTCCTGAGGGGTGGTGGGAAGCTTAACAAATAGCCTGCTGTGGTTTGCCCTCCAGAGGAGAGCGTTAAACAGGTGGAGCTGAACACTGCTCTCATTAGTTACAGATGCAGTCACCTGCCACTCACCAGAGACTGATGCCAGAAAGTTTCCGCAGCTATTTTCTGCCCGCACTCCGGAGACACTTGAGGAATGGCTCAGACTCTGTGACTGGATGTAAGCTCGGTGGAATTTACTGTAGGACTGGGGAGCATGCAGATAACAGGAGGGATCCAGCCTCATCTTCAGCCGGGAGATTTTAGTTTTGTTCTGAAAGTGTTTCCTTTTTATCTGACGATATGTATGTTTTCTTTTTTTTTATGTTATCTGTGGATCCATTGTATATTTATGAGCCTGCTTAGTGACATATGCATTTGAGATATTTAACTGCTCTTAAAGGGATAGTTTGGATGTTTTGCAGTGTCGTTGTGTGAGGTACTTATCCATAGTAGGGATGGGACAATAATCGATTTTATTGTGGATCGCGATAAAAAAACATTCACAATAAGTTGATCGTGGTGAATTTCCATTATCGGGATCATCAGAATAATCTCACTCAGCTTACTACAGTGTCCTGTCTGTGACACAATAAAAATATTTGTTTATTAAAAAATGTTGTAACGTTTCAAGAAAAAAGTTTCAATGTTTACAGAAAAAGTCACAATTTTATGAGAAAAAAGTTGTAATGTTTCAAGAAAAAAGTCACAACAAAGCAAAATGTAAAGTAAAATGATTCCAGTGTGTTTTAGTGCTGTTTTATTATCGGGATAATATCGTGAATCGCAATTATTTTGGCCAGGATAATCGTGACATGAAACTTTTATATCTGTGTATTACCTACAGTAGAGGGCGTGGTCGTGGCAGCAGCAAAACATGTTTTAGCCACCTAAAAAGAAAATCAATATCAGTTTAAATGTAAGCTATATTTAGAATATTTTCATCGCTTTACCTTGCTGTCAAAGACCAGACTCCTTTCACAAAAAACAGTCATTTTACCTCGCAGAACACAGGAGTTTCTGGTCTACCGCTGCCTCGATTGGTTAGTTTGTTTGTTAGTTTTGTTAGTTCCTAACTCTTTTAAAACACCAAAGTCACACAATAACACAAACAAACTAACCTACGAGATAAAATTACTGTTTTTCTCAAAGGAGTCTGGTGGCTTTCCAGAGAGCACAGAGGTATATATAACAGCTTCAGTTTCCCGTCCACAGCATTACATTGCTCATCTTCTCCAAACTGGGGGCGTGCCGCCGACCGCCATCTACTGTAGATAATACACTAACTATGTACCTCATACAACCCCACTTCAAAACATCCAAACTATCCCTTTAATTGTCACCATTCATCAACAGTGGTTTCAAAACTTTGTACTTTGCAGTTTGAGCATCTGACCGAGTGAGCAAATCATGGCCAGCATGGCGGTTCAACTCCTCGGCTTCTTCTTGGGGCTGCTGGGATTCGTTGGAACGGTTGTTGCAACTGTGCTCCCCCACTGGCGCAGCACGGCCTACGTGGGCTCCAACATCATCACAGCCACCGCCTACATGAAAGGCCTGTGGATGGAGTGTGTGTGGCACAGCACCGGCATTTACCAGTGTGAGCTGTACAGATCTCTGCTGGCACTGCCGCGCGACCTGCAGGTACTACACACTCACCATGAACGTTTTTATCCAAAGCACCTTAACATGAGAAACAACACAAAGTGAATTGCCATTTTGATGATCGATTTATTGTTTCAGTAGTTTTTCAAGCAAAATGCCTAACATCTAATTTCAGCTCATATAATGTGAGGATTTGCTACTTTCTTTCTGTTTTATATTATTGTAAACTTCATATCTCCAGGATTTAAACTATTGGTCAGAGAATACAAGGAATTTGAAGACGCTTCCTTGGACATTTTATTGACAAAACAGTGAAATGATTAATCGAGAAAAATTGATGAGATTAATGGATAAAGAGAATCTTTTATTAGTTTGTTTGTTGTTAGTTGCAGGCCTTATGATTACCACATAAGCAGCATAAGCACACTTTATAATAAGGATACAAATCATATACTTAGGTAATGCTTAACTAATGCATGACTCATTGAAGTGGCTTCCTTCTTTAATTCAAATAGCCACGATAGACACCATACACACATTTCCAATGTGTAACATTTTATTTGTTTGAAGAACTTGTCTCCTGATTGGTTGTGACTGAGGTGATGAGTGCAGTGGTTGAAATTAAACTCAAAACCCAGTTGATTTAAAATAAACAAAAGCAAACAAATAACCCCCAAAAACCAAACAAATTAATAAACAAATAAATCAATCTAGATAGGTTCTTTTCTTATCTATTTCTGTCACAGTCTATTTCGGTTACAGTTACAGTTACGGTTGAGAAACTGTGATTCCACACAGCTGGTTCGGGTCATTTGGGACGGAGCACAATGAGTCACATGTTGCTTTTTTTTCCTTTTCTGTTTAAAACTTAAGGTAACCACTAGGTGGCGTCATTAACATGTTAAACTGAAAACTGGCTCTTACACTCATGATGATAACACGCATGAATATTGCTCTCCATTAACAAATGATCAAGTCACTGTGACTTCATGTGATCAGTTCACACTTAATAGATCATTAGTTAAGGAGTTTCATTACTTGAAATGTGACCAAATTAGCTGGATTCCTGTTACATAAACGTCTACTTCTGTATCATTTGCTCAGCCGCTCAGATTAAAAAGAGAAAAAAAAAGCTTCATATTTCTATGAGAATAGACCCAATGGTATTTTTGACACATTTACAACATAGTGGGTGGAACATGAGTTTTTTTTAATTATTATTATTATCGTGATTGTGTTTGTGTTGTTGTTGAAAGCATGTCTGATCTTTCCCCTCTAATCTGTCAACTGGTACCTGCTAGATGATTTTGGTTTAGCTTTATTGACATGACGGATCAGAAATCTATATTGCCAAAGCAGTACAGAAGATTAATCATATTGGCAAATGATTAGCATTAAATATGCAATAATTTGCACCATACATCATACCAAATACAATATAATAAAGACAATAAAAAATAACAATTACACAACAATTAATAACATGGGCAGCTGACTTACTTTTACAAATATTGTCAGTCAGAAACATTTATGTGACAGCATTCAACATACTTTGCAGCCACTGTCTCTGCCGTGCTACACTCCACTGGTTCTGAAATACACTTTTATGTAAGAGGAATCCAGATAATTTGGTCGCATATCAATTAATGTAGGAACTAATTACCATTTCTTAATTAAGTGTGAAGTAATCACATGAAGTCACAGTGACTTGATCATTTGTTAATGGTGAGCAACAGGAATTTGTGACATTCAATACATCCTGCATTAATGCATGCATTAGTTAAACATTACTTAAGTATATGATTTGTACCCTTATTATGAAGTGTTACCGTGGCGATGTTAAAATGCATTGCCCAGACGGACAGATGGTCTGGTCTGACCAAGTCGTGCAGTTGCAGTTTTCTAACCCTACAGGCTAGAATCAGAATCTGTTTTGATCCCGATGTTAAACTGCTCGTCTGCTCTCCTCCACATTAGGCTGCCCGGGCGCTCATGGTGCTCTCCTGCGTCACGTCTGTCCTGGCGTCTCTGGTGTCCGTGGTGGGGATGAAGTGTACCCGCTTCGCCCGTGACTCGCTGATCAAGTCTCCGCTGGTGCTCAGTGGGGGGATTTGTTTTCTCTGTGCCGGCCTGCTCTGCCTGGTCACCGTGTCCTGGACCACCAACGACGTCATCATGGATTTCTACGACCCCTTCCTCCCCAGCGGGCTGAAGTATGAGATCGGCCTGGCCGTGTACCTCGGTTACGCCTCGGCCTGCCTCAGTCTGACCGGAGGACTGGTGCTGTGCTGGAGCAGCAGTGGCGGCAGGTCACAGAGGCCCGTCCATATGCAGAGGAATCGACCGTTATCACCTCCCCCTGCCTTCAACCACATATATCCTCCTGCTCCACCCTACAAGCCCCCCGAGGCCCTGAAGGACAACCACGCTCCCTCACTCTGCTCTCTTTCCAGTAGTGGCTATAGGCTCAATAACTACGTCTAAGACAATAACTGCAAAACCATGGAGACCGTTATGAATGGAAAAAAAGATACTGCATAGAGACAGACCGCATTTAAGCCCCGCCCACACCGGAGGGGAAAACAATTCACCACTCTCCATTGACTTTGCATGAAGGTGCATCCTTGTCAAATCAGTCTGCTAGCAAACAACAGAAAAATGCCTAAAAGCTTTTGTGAGGTAGGATACATGACCAACAGTGTAAATAACCCATGACTAAGTTTTTATAATCTGCTGAATGGAAAAACTGATCTTTTAAGAAGACCAAAGTGGATACAGGCAGCATTAAGACGTGAGTCATCAGCAGGATGAATGGGAAAACTGGGGTCCTGACACTCACTCAGTAACTTACGCCCAACTTTATGTATTCAGCATCTAAAATGTCAGTTTAAAGCTAGTCTGACTTGCTATGTAAGCAGTGCTGGTATAAAGCCTTTCTGCCGGGAGGAAACCCCAGCCAGAAGAACTCCCTCCTCCCCTTCGTTGTTTCGTCTCAAAGTCCCTTGGCTGCAGTCGGGGCGTAGCACCACCCAAGACGATTGTGATTGGTTTAAAGAAATACAAACAGGCCAGGGAGTTTTTTTCCTGGAGTGAAAGCTATTGAATCCAGACCTCCCCCCAGTGCGGACGCAGCGCTGTGGAGATAGGTCTGGCTACGCAAGACTAGTTTAAGGCTGACAATATTTCTGTAAGCCTTTTGACCAAATAAGCAACTTGTGTTGTAGTGAAATGTGGAGGAATCAGAAAGCTACACAGTATTATGTTTTCTCGTGCCTTAGCTTGCTAACAGATAGCTAACATTAGCTTGCTAACAGCTAATGTGTCCTCTCTGGTAGAGATATGGTGTCAAAATAATCCTTTGACAGACTAAAATATAATGTTTTTAGTGAGCTACAGGCATTTTGTTAGTGTTTCAGCATACAGTTGCATTCCAGTGGCGGCGATGTTTTCCCCTCCGGGGACGTGGTTTACAGACCTGTGACGCATTGCGCTCTGTCTCTATAGACCAGAACAGTCAACTGAACACTTCTCCAACTATTTTAATGTCTTAACAAGTATATTAGCCTCCTCTATACCCATAAAACACGTTTAAATAATGGAAAAGGAAAGACCAGTATGTTACATTGCCATATGTGACCCAAAATCTGATTTTGAAAAGAAACAATCACAATTTGACAAACTGCTTCAGGCTTTCTTCTAACTTTAACATGACAAGATCTGAGAGCGCAACAAAACTCAGATACCCCTTGTCCAACAAGACAGTTTGATGGCCGCTTCGGAGCCAGTGCCTAATCTCCAACCAGTTCTTCGCATCTCGACAGGCAAAGAACCGGCTCTCGGCCAGGAAAACTGGTTCCAGAACAGCACCAGCACGACACTTTGCTGGTCTAGAACCAGGAACCGCTTGCATTTAGGGGCTGGGTCTGGGATCCTCGTGACCAACAAGACCAACTAAAACTTTGTGACTGCCATTTTTTTTTAAAAACAGAACTTCAGTATGGATGTGAAATGGAAGCAGTGGTCTGTGGAGGAGACAGACTGTCTCCTTTATTGTGGTCTGTCCAGTCACAGTGTGAGAGAACTGAGAGCTCAGACCTGTTGACCTGCTGATGTGTACCTGAAGGACCAGAAGGTGGCAACATTTTACTGCAAATAGCCACAGAAGAGACAACATAAATATACAGATTACACATTGTATGCTGTGCAGTAACACACACGTTAATGGATGAGCTATTCTTCTTTCACTTCCTTGTTGTAGCCTACTTTCTAGTTGGGATTAACTTTTTTTCTGGAGGCCAATTCAAATATAATCATTAATTTAAAGTCAATATTTTCATGCCAAAGAAAATTAAAAAAAACAATGGCAGTTTCTGATGATTTAAATATGGATGATTACTTTATCGAAATACTTAAGAAAATGTCATAAGCCTTCTTCAAAGCAGATATTTTGACATGTCAAAGTAAGAAACATGCAGCTGTAATTAATGACATGAATTGTCCTTAAATGGAACATAGTTTAACACAGGAAACCCTGCTGTAGTTATGAGCACCAGACTTTAGTGGATCTCTGTCCAACTTGAATTTCCATGTATAGTATAACATGTACAGAATATGTTTTGTGAAGCTTAAGAAAGCCACTGGATGGCGACAAAGATCTTTTGAGAAGTCAGCCTAAAGCCTACAGTTAGAACTTCTTTTTATTAATTTAGATTACATAATTATGTGCATATGGTATAGGCTATAGTCTAGCTATTAGCACTTTTCTTATGAATGGGTCTAACATGGAGCCTGAGTCATGCATGTGAAATATAAATTATTATCATTGGTGCATGCTGGAGACACAAAGTTATTTGTGACTCTCCAGGCTGCTTGCTTACCTGTAACACCGTGGACGTGTTTCTGAGGCTTATTTGTTCGAAAACCTTCCAATTAGAGCTGCCCTCTGTCTGACAGCCTGTCAGCCACACAGACACCGAGACAATTAGAGGACGTGTCACAATTCAAGCAAGTCACTTATTTTATTTCCAGCAGTCAGACTAGTCAGCATCAACATCTTTACATCAAGGAGCTAATTTCTGTCACTGGTAAAGCCCAATCATTAAGTAGAGGAAAATAGTTGTTGTATGGAAATTAACCTGCTTTTAAAATTAAAATGCTACCGAAATATCCCATCAAAGCAATTATTAAAGATGGAGATATAATGAGACAGAAAAGGCTTCAAAACAAAGCAAATGACAAATGTATAATAAGGCCACAAACTAAACTCTCCATTGACATGTTTCTGTTGTGAGCACAGGTTTCACATTTCAGCACCATGGACAGCTCTGGATGCTCCGAGGAAACCTCCTCAGTAATATTTGAAGTACTGATCTTGTAGATCCTTTATTACTATTTCCAGGTGTGGTTTGAAAGCATTTACGATGTATATATATACATATATACGTGGCATCTAAAGGGAATACTGTTAATCGCATGATACATAGCCAAAACAAGTTACTTTTTTGATTATTTTAATTTTAAAAAGAGTTGTAGTGTTTTAACATAGCCTACTTGATGCATTCAAGACTGGATTTGGTGACTTCAAGTGTACTAAAAGTGACCAAAATAATGTCCTGTGAGTCGCCATTGCTCATGTCTATTTATACAAAGTTGATTTGGACGTTTTGATATTTGAGTGCAAACGCTTGTGATTGCAGTGATGTTCTAAAGCGTCAGAGCTGCATGCGTAAAGTGTGTGATAAAATGAAAAAGTAATCCTATGTGGAGCTTCATTACCACCATACAGCCAGCAGTTTGCAGAATAAGCGCGATGCTTTAATCGCAGAGCAAGATCGTAAATCAGGCCTGAAATGTAACCTGGCAGAGTAAAGGTTTCATCCATTCATTGCCAATATGATATTATGATATTGGAAAGCTTTCCCGAAGAGGCTGTGCGTCATGCCACTCTCTATTAGGTGCTATTTTCGTCCTGCCCTGGAAGACATTCATCCACCATCTACTCACCCTGACAGCACCCAATAAACCCACCACTCCCATTCATCTCCACCCACCTCCACCCTCTCTCTCTCTCTCTCTCCCTCTCTCTCTCTCTCTCTCTCTCTCTCTCTCTCATTTCCGACGAGCATTGGTGACTTAAAAAACAACATAGGAGAATTGTGTTTGGTCGTCCAAGAGGATTAATTTGTGGCGTCTTAACAGTTTTCCAACAAAATTGCATTTAACAGTTTGTCAATCTTCTTTTGGAGGCCCTGCTCCTATAATCCATTTACACCGGTTTCTCCAAAGGAAAAGGTAAGATAATGCCAGTTTCTAATATTCTCTTATTTTACTAATATGTGTGTTGGCTGACTGGAACTGCATTTGACCATAGTGACAGATGTTGATTTAAAGAGAGATCAATAATGCAATACCGGCCTCCTGGAACCATGGTGTCAGCGCAACGGGGAGCTGAACCCCACAGGTTTGACTCTAGTGATGCAGCACATCGGACACAAAACCCTTATGCATCTGTTTTACGTCTCCTCTGGCAGTTTTTTGACAGTGCGTCACGTTTGGGAAGCGTTCATGGACTTTTACGCACGAAACTAATTTTTAAATGTTATGCTATAGAGCAGCCTGGACACTTTTTTTAAGATTACATTTAAATTGAGCAGACAATGCATGAGTAAACTGGCATAATTGGAGTAAGCCATAAAGTGAGGCAGCAAGGCGCGCGTAAAACATCCTCAACTGTCTTAACAATAGCAAATGCAACACTGATAATACCATTGTTTCTAGTTTGGGATTTTTCTGATAAATATCTTTTGATCTGATGACACATTATGGAGTGCCGGCTTTTGCTGTGTGCGTCAGGTATGGTCACGCTTCATAGCTTTTACCGAACAAGTTCAAATACGGTTTTTTATGTTCGCTGTGAAACGAAGATCAAAGTAGACAAGGCACGAAAGTGTTTCCGAATTTTTAAAATCAAAGAGGCTTGCAGCACCAGCTGGTCGTTTGTCTAACAATGTATGGTGTTAGGTCAAATATATGTACAAGGAGCAGAAATGCACACGCACTTTTGCGTTTTTTTTTTGGTTTTTTTTTACTAACAAAAATTAGACTCGAAAAATACAGGCGTTTTTCAATTATGTTGAACTGATTTATAAATTCCCCTGATGTTGTTTTCTTTAATTGTAATTTGTAGGAAAATTGGAATGAGATTTTTCTCTTGTGATTCCACCTTTGAGGCTTGAACTGAAAAAAGAAGATCCGCTTTAGTTCTTTTATGTGGTGAACAGGAGATTTTATTGTCACAGCTGGACATCTGCAGTAAGCCTGCAGAAAGTTGATCGATGCGTAGAAAACATGGAATTAAATTTTAACTGGAAAGCACTGGGTGGTTTGTAATATGTAAGATATCTTACATATACATATTTCATTACATATACTCAACTCCTTAAACTGAGTACAAATTAAATAGTGTAGCCTCAAGAATTGGTAGCCTCAAATAAAGTGTTTGGATAGTAGTGTTTAGATTTACAGTTATTGGTTTAGTCATCTCCGCCTAATGCGCGTGGACGCACTGTAATAGAAAACAAAACAAAAAAGTGTAGCACGAGGTGAGGCTTCTGTAAAATATTTATTTCAGATCAAAGTCAAACATAACCTATAAAAATGTGTTTCTTTTTTTTTTCTTCTTCTTCTTCATCTTCTTCTTCTTCAAAGTTCTCATGAGCTCCGAGTCCTCCGCGCGTAACATCACCTGATCTCGGCGGGAGGAAGCGGACGAAAGGAAGATGGCCATCCACGCCGCGGGTCTCGTGGCTATCGTGATCTTCTACCTGCTGATTCTGTTTGTGGGGATCTGGGCCGCGTGGAAGAACAAGAACTCCGGTGTTGGCGAGGGCGGAGACCGGAGCGAGAGCATCATGGTCGGGGGAAGGGACATCGGATTGTTCGTTGGTGGATTCACAATGACCGGTGAGTTTTAACAACGGGGAGTCTGTGTGTTTGTTGGTAGGTGTTCCACATGACCCGTGTGCGCATGCTGCACTTTGGTCAGAAAAAGACCGTGCGTAAAATATAATTTAATACTACAACTTTCAACGTTACATTCGTTAGATGTCTGAGCACGTACAGATACAATAACTGACGACTTAAATATAAGTCCAAACTATCACCTAAGAGGGAGGTTCCCTGTCCGTTTTCGGAGGACTTTCAAATACATCTCAGTTTCCCCTGCCTCTTGTTTTCAATGGAAGCTGAAGACAATTAATTAGCTTTAATTAAATCAAATCATTATTAATCACTGGCACTGCACTGTAGCTTGTATTCTTGTATTTTATCTATCTCAGCTTTTTGTTTTTCATTCTTTTAAATTACTTTTTAATGTTTTATGTAAAGCACTTTGACTTGCTGCACAGTTTGTACTGAAATGTGTATAAATAATCTTGCCTTGCCTTAACTGCCTTGCCAACACAAATAGATTTGGTGTTTGATCATTGCTAAATCATCCCCAATAGAAAACCACATCTTGTTATTAGAATCAACAGATGCAACAAGCAACCTAACTTGTGGTTTCTCCTTGGTTTCAGCCACTTGGGTGGGTGGGGGTTACATCAATGGGACCGCAGAGTATGTCTACCTGCCGGACTACGGCCTGGCTTGGGCACAGGCACCCTTTGGTTACGCTCTCAGCCTGGTAGTAGGTAAGAACCATCCGTTTCTTTAATTATACTGTGAAAAGCAAGCATGTATAAACTATAGCCTACAGAGCCAAGTAAGAAGGCAGGAGCTGCTGCAAATTAGCAGCATTGATGTACTTTTCAAAGATCCATACCAGTCATTTTGATTGTGTTAGGTCATTTTCTATGAATTACTTAGTTGAATGAACTTTTCCTACAGTGATTCCAGTCATTCATTTTACAGTATTATGGTAGGTAGGAAGATCGGTGATCTATTACAGTGATCATCATGTTTTCTTTTATTTTTGTCACTCTGCATCATTGTTGTGTGGCGATGCAGGGTAGACAAATCAATCTGCACATAAAACTGTAAAACCACAATAACATAACTTTGACAATAAATTGACGTTTATTGCATTGGATTAATCAATTGAAACAAATTTAAAGTCTCTGCTGTTTTGAATCCTAGTGTAGTACTTTAGCAGTTATGCAGCATAGTATGATGTAGTGTTGCAGCAAAAACACTGGTATGATCCTCTAAGAAATACAGTATATCATACATATCTCTATCTGTCTAAATCCCGAAAATGAGTTAGCATTTTAGCACTTCCCATTCCCTCAGCTCGAAGTCAGTGTTTTTTTAAAATGTGTTTTTGGTTAGATGTCTGAAATAAGGTCTGTGGTTAATAGAATAGTTCATGATAGTTAGATGTTTTATCCAGCAAGATCATTTTCAGAAATGAACACCACTTTTATGATTTTAGAAGCGTAAATGCAACAACACCATCGCCACTGCTAAACTGACATTTAATGTCCTCGACAACCTCTGTAGTCTCATTTAGCCACTTGTTAGCAACTGCCTTTTTTGAGACATGTAAAAGCGTCAAAATTAACGAGTGGGGTATTTACTGACGTATTTTATGTCGTAGAACAAAACATTAAAATATTTTAAGCTTGTGTTAACCACAGACCTTATTTCAGGCATCTATCCAAAAACACACTCAATAAACCCATTGACTTCAAGACAAGGGAACCAGAAGTGCTAAACATGCTAACTCATTCCCAGGTTTTAGGACTCATTCCTGCAGAACTGTGTTTCAACCAGAGATAAACAGGGAGTTCTATATTGTCACATTATATACCAGATACACATTTTCTATCAACTTAGTAATAGATTCAATGGTCTCTTACGCTGTTTGTCTGCCTTTCCTCAATGTCTGACATCATTCAGGTGGCCTTTTCTTTGCCAAGCCCATGCGTTCCCGTGGTTACGTCACCATGCTGGATCCTTTCCAGCAGCTGTATGGGAAACGGATGGGCGGCCTGCTCTTCATCCCCGCACTCATGGGGGAAATCTTCTGGTCCGCAGCCATTTTATCTGCCCTGGGTGAGTGACTATTGGACAGCAGGGTTTAAATGTTAACACCTCCGTGTTAAAGAACATTCTGTCTAAACTCTGAATGTATTGTCCCGCAGGTGCCACTCTGAGTGTGATCGTGGACATAAACATCAACATGTCGGTGGTGATCTCAGCCCTGATAGCTATCTTCTACACACTTGTTGGAGGACTCTACTCTGTTGCATACACAGATGTGGTCCAGCTCTTCTGTATCTTCGTGGGCTTGGTGAGTTTCACTGCCAAACATCTACCCAGACAGGGACTGCCGCTAAAACAGAGCATTTCAGACAGAGGGTGAATACAGGTATATTCAGACAGTATGAGAAAAATAATGTTATTTAAACATTGATGCATGCAAACATGCAAAAGTACAAGTATAAACCTGAAAATGAGGATAATATGTCCCATTTAAGTCAACAACTTTGACAGTGGAAACATATTAAAATCACAGAATATCTATATAGCAATAATAATATTTGCATTGTGTTACCCTCCTCTCCGTCAGTGGATCAGCGTGCCTTTTGCCCTGTCCAATCCTGCCGTGTCGGACATCAGCGTTACCGCCAAGCAAGTCATCTACCAGTCACCCTGGCTGGGGAAGATTGTGCCTGAAGACAAATGGCTCTGGGCGGACAACTTCTGTTTGCTGGTAAGAGACAGTATATTACTGTAAAGTAAACTGCATACACATTTTGATTGTCAAGTGTTTCGGGTAGGGGGGGTTTAAGCAAAGTGGTGCAGTTTAAGGCCGTGTCCACATGTATCTGGATATTTTTCTAAACAGATATTTTCCTCTCAGTTTTGGCCTCTCATCCACATGTAAATTGAGTTTTACGTCATGAAAACTGATATTTTTTAAAACGCCTTCTAAGGTGAATATTTTCCAAAACTCTGGTTACTGTGTGTCCGTGTGGGTGTGTAAATCAGGAGATTTTGGGAAACGATCACATCATCTCCTCAGTTTGCGCATGCCCATTGTTGCTTTGTGTAATGAGCATGCGCCAGAAACAACTACGGCTAAGATGTCATGCTAACGGCTACTGCTAAGCAGCTACTTCACCTTTTTGTCCGTCCACATGAGTCACATTTCGGTCACTTGGACTGTGTACCAGAAAGATAAAGAAATAATTAGTTTCTACTGTTTTACTATTGTTTGATCTGTTACTACCGCCGAAGCTAAAGCTAAAGCTAACTGTATGCTCTTCTCTTGGCGTGTCGTTTACGTAGCCTTTATCGCCGCCTACTAGCCCAGCGAGCGTTTGGAGTGTTTATGTGTTCTAATGTAGACAGAGATATTTATCAAAACCTGTGGATGGAATTTTTTTTTTTAAACAGAGGAGAAAAATATTTGTTTATTAAAATATCCAGATACATGTAGACAGGGCCAAAGTCACAGGGCATTTTTTGTTTGAGATACAGGAGTATTATTTAGAATAACTGGAAGCATAGTTGCAAAACAGATTTGTCTCATTAATTTGCTAGTGTACTGTAGGTGACTGTTATGCATTGGTTTGGTGTCTGTATTTACTATGGTGTTTCTGTTTCTAGATGTTGGGGGGGATTCCCTGGCAGGTCTATTTTCAACGGGTTCTTTCTGCCTCTTCAGCTACCTACGCCCAGGTCCTTTCCTTCCTCGCCGCCTTCGGCTGTTTGGTCATGGCCGTCCCCTCTGTCCTCATAGGAGCTATAGGGGCCTCCACTGGTAAATATACACGCACATACACACACACACACACACACACACACACACACACCAGCACTCAATTCCTGTTAGTCACTTTTATATGTATGCTTTTGAAATAAACCGTAATTCAAACTTGTCACTTCAGAGCATGTGGAAGTTGATTTAAAAAATGTTTGGTTTATGAAATGAGAGAAAGTGGAGCTCTTGCTATATGTATTTATTCTAATAGCGAGCAGATTTGCACCTAAAACAGCAATAAATAGAAGCTGTGAATAGAAAGGACTTAAAACTAGCCACTTATTTCTATTTGTCTGAAAATAAAATACTAATACTATAATAAGACTTAATTACATTTATTAGATTAAATTTTTACTGATATCTGCTTTGTTGCTTTGTTTTCGTTACATTGTTTGTTACAGCTTCATTGAGTAAAATACTATTCAAATAAATTAAGATGATTGTCCTCAGGTTGTAAATTTACATCTGGATTAGATGCCTACAAATGACACAAAAAATGACCAAACTGCAATGTCACCCAATATTTAGATTCTACACACACACACAGTTACGAATGGATTGCAGCTGTTCACAGATGAACACTGATCCATGGCTGATGTGCAGACACACATACACACAGACACACACATTGATTAAGCAGTTAATGAAAGATCACAAGACAATTGAAACATCCAGGAATCGGATCCTTTATTCAAACAGGAAATTGTGATCAAAGGGAAAAAATGATGCCTTCCTGGGTTGTTTGCACCCCGGCAGCTTAATTTTCAGATGTGATCTGTATGCAGATGCATACAGTATCTGGAGGGTAAACAGCGTCAGATGGATCCTGTCAGGACGGGCAGAGGAGAGAGTCATCAGACCGTGCCGATTCAGTGAATATTACATCTGAAGAGGAGCTAATTAATGTGGTCCGTCTGAAGCTGTTTCATGTATAACCAGCACTAATCAAGCACTGCTCGTGAATATCCAGGGGAGGGAGAGAAAGACACAGATTGTATACCTCTGGAGAATGAAGAGAAGGATGAAAAAAGTGGCGGAAAGATAGAAGGATGTCAGAGGGTTTAAGGGGGAAAGAGAGAGAACTAATGTTGTCCACTGAATGAGAGGATGGGGGCAACAGGGAAGTGAAGAATGGATGAAGTTTGATGTATATGAAGGGTGGGAGGGAAATACTGTTTCACAGTGGAGTTAGACCTGGTAATTTCATTGCTCCCAGACAGTGAATCCTAACGACTTTGATGATGCACATTTGTACTTTTGACTGAAATATCTCAAAAACTATTGGATGGATTGCCATGAAATTTGGTACACACATTCATGTTCCCATCCGGGGAAATTGTAATAAATTTGGTGATTTTCATCTAGTGCCATCATCAGTCAAAATTTCGATGTGTTCAATACTTAATGACTAAATGTCAAGCGGCAAACTCGGGGCTGAAAAATGAAGCCAACATGGAAGTGCCAAAAACTGCAGTTCCTCAAATGGCCATTTGAGGCTGGCTCCAAAAGCGAGTCAATCCCCATAGACCCCATTTTAAAATGCCCAACTTTACAGCAGAAATAAACATGTTTACAACCGGATACAAAAAAATGTTTTTGTCTCTATAGCTAATGTCCCTGTAACCTAACATGCTGATGTTTAGCATTTAAGTCAAAGCAGTGCTGTGCTTATGTACAGCCTCACAGAGCTGCTAGCATGGCTATAGTCTCTAACCTTTTTAATCCCCAAAGTTGCTCATATATTCGGTATTTTCTCCCTGAAATATAATATGCCTGCATCTATGCAAACCTCTGTAGTCCATCAGCTCAAAATGTCTCATGAGAATCAATGACTTCCCGCACACACAAATCATTATTAATGAAATGATTATTAATAAGATTTACAATTAAAACGCAAATTAAACTACATAATGTATTCTTCAATACTGGCTCATATTTCATATTAGGACCAACGATCCGAGACACAAACCAGTGTATTAACCATACTTAATACTGCATGGATGTCATATTTATAATAAGTATCCATTATTTCTGGCATTCCTCTTACGACTGCGGCTTTTCCCTGTATTTTGACTTGCAGCGCAGTATTACATTGATAATCCCTGCTGTATATCAAACATGTGAAGCCCTTTTGTTTCTCAGCAACTAAAACAGGTGAATCCACAGGGAGCATTATAATAAGGTCTTAATTAAAGTCGAGCCTTTTGTCTGAAAAGCTAAGGGATCAGTACAAAACTTGTAATGTAACCAGGCCACTTGGCAGGAACATCATTTTATTAATCTCAACATAGGAACATGCGCCAAGTACAGCCTGCTCTACTTTAGTTGTGTTATTGCCTCACACAAGTTTCTGAATTGGTTTTTTTGTTCAGTTTTATAAATCAGGCAAATATTTTTTTGTTAATTTGGCACATAGATAATCCTGATATTATCAGTTCATAAGACGTCCAAAAATATGCCTTGATATTTCCATTTCCATTTGCATCTTTTACAATAACGCATTTTTGACTTTGTCTCCTCTTCCAGACTGGAACCAGACTACTTATGGATCCCTCCCTCCGAAGGATAAGGACCAATCAGACATGATCCTTCCCATAGTGCTTCAGCACCTCTGCCCGCCCTACGTCTCCTTCTTTGGTCTGGGGGCGGTGTCGGCTGCGGTCATGTCATCAGCAGACTCGTCCATTCTCTCAGCCAGCTCCATGTTCGCCAGGAACATCTATCACCTTGCCTTTCGGCAGTCGGTAAGAGTGCAACAATAATACAATAATACACACCTGCACAGTTTAAGCCAGTGGTTCAGCATAAGTCAAATAATCCATAAATCAGTAGTTACATCCCAATGGTTACAAATATGTCAGATGATTGCACTTGCTGAACATAAAAAACCAGACCCCAAACATTCAGACTCAAAAGACTCTTTTTTTTAATTTTTTTTAATTGACAGTGGATTATGTATTAATCCTCTGCTGGTATAAAATATGTAGCTTGATGTTAGCCATGCTAGCAGCATGGCTGTAAGTATCCGAAATATCTCAGCAACTATTGGATGGATTGCTATGACATTTTGTAAAGACTGTAACACCTTTGGTGATCCTGACTTTTCATCGAGTGCCATCATCAGGTCAAAATTACTGTACTTGCAAAAGTAACGACATTCCCTGCAGTCTCAGCCATAGACTGCATACAAAGATGGACGACACATCCACTTCCTCCCATTGTACAAAGATGAAGCCAAAATATCGCGGATATGGGTGCTGCCATCTTGCTGTGCTGATGATGTCATTTGAAACCAGAGGCTGTGCAGTAGTGATTGGGCGGTGGAGGTCCCGCCCATGCACCCACCAGACCAATTGCAAATCAATAACAGCTATCAATCATGATGTTACACCCCATGACATCAAACTAACTAATTATCAGAAAAATAAGCACTTGAAAATACATCAGCGTGATAAGAACTACCTTAACTGACAGAAACCATCTTTGGGAAAAAATATATTTGACGGGTACTTAGATTTTTTTGTTTGGCCCATGTCGCATCCGCTAACATGGAGGGGGCGGGGTTTATGACATCTACTGCAGCCAGCCACCAGGAGGCAATCCAGATGTTTTGGCTTCACTTTTGGGGAGCTGCCATATCATCCATCTTTTTATACATCCTATGGTCTCAGCTGTACTTTAATGCTCATTAGCAAATGTTAGCATGCTAACACGCTAAACTAAGATGGAGAACATTACACCTGCTAAACATCAGCAGGTTTGCATTTTCATTGTGAGCATGTTGCAAGCTTGAGTTCAAAGGACCGCTGTGCCTAAATACAGCGCCATAAAGCAGCTACCTTATCTGTAGTCTTGTTTTAATTGGACGTCTCTCGTCATACTTTACTTTCATTCTAAACCTTGACTTCTCCACATTTTCTGTTTTCCTCTTCACTCCCTTTCTCCTCTCCTCCAGGCCTCAGATAATGAGATTGTTTGGGTGATGCGCTTCACCATCTTTGTATTCGGCGCTCTTGCCACTGCTATGGCGTTGTTAACAGGATCCGTGTATGGCCTGTGGTACCTGAGCTCCGACTTGGTCTACGTCATCATCTTTCCCCAACTTCTCAGCGTGTTATTCGTCAAGGGCACCAATACCTATGGCTCTGTGGCTGGCTATATCTTTGGTCTTTTGCTGCGCATTGGTGGAGGCGAGCCCTACCTCAAACTCCCTCCCTTCATCTACTACCCCGGCTGGGTGTCCCAGGAGAGGATCCATCACGTCACTGGGGATGTAGAGCACTTTATCCAGCAGAGGTTCCCGTTCAAGACTATGTCCATGCTGGCGTCCTTCTTGGCAAATGTGGGCTTTTCTTACCTGACAAAGTATCTATTTGAAAGTGGTATGTTGTCACACAAGTATGACTTCTTGGACGCGGTGGTGTCCAAGCATAGCAAGGAGATCATGGACAAAGACACGCTGGTGAGCAACCATGATGGCATCATTCTTTCAGAGATGGCGCCCGTCAAACAGGCCCTGGGTGCTTCACTCGCTGGGACATTCATCAACAGAGAGGTCCTCAGTGATGATGGGGCATCCAGTCCAGAGGCTTTTCACCATGAAGACTAGGCAACAAAGGCACAAAGAAAACAAGGAATTTGAAGAAGAAGGAATAATCTAAGAGGCATCGACATTCTTCAGGAAACTTGCTACTGCCGCACTGGAAGCCAAATCAACAGAAATCTGCTGTGGCTTCCGAGTGACTCCACAAGTTTGTTTTATGCTGATTACATGGTGCCTCCTTCTTTTTTAAAGATCCCTTGTCTAGAACCAGGAAGTTGGCTGTCAATCAGCTGTGTCAAGCATAACATACTCATTCTTTTTTTTTAATCATGACTCTGTGAATCTACAACCACTTTAATTTAAGTGCTGCAACAGAGATCGGAGGAGCTTTCAGGGGAAAACAAAGAGTGACTGCAGTGGACATTGGTGTCTTGAGCATAGTGCAATATCTAAACAAGTAATTGTGTCCACGTCTACATATGTGTGTGTGTGTGTGTGTGTGTGTGTGTGTGTGTGTGTGTGTGTGTGTGTGTTGATGTACATGCACATATGTACACCTGACAACAAAGCGGTGAATGCTCCACAAACTTTTAATTTTAAGTTTGCGTAGAGTACATTTCTTAATAGAGCAATAATATTTGTAGGATCTATGTTGGATACATTGTACTGAATTTGCAAGTTACTGTCCTCTTTTTTTTTACTTGAAGACCAATAGATATGTCTTTTATTTTTTGCGTATTATATGTTTTATGTTCAACTTCGCTCTTAATCCTCCTGTCATACTTGCTATTCCTGACACAGTAATTGTTGAATTAAGAATCACATGTCACCATGATATTACCAAACTCTCAACTCACTAAACAGAAGGTTGATATTGGATGATTCTGCAGATTACGAACAGTCATACATTTATTTTAACATTCACTGCCAACATGTTTCATTAATTACTTCTTACAATATCCTCATATTGCAACTACAATATGGTTTAGGTATAATCAAGATACACTTGATGAATGTATGTGAATATTCACTCTCCTTTTATTTCTAGTTTGGTCTATGTTCACCAGTTAGTAGCTAACTATGGCAGGTAGTGTACAGTGAGTTTGTCAGAGCATTTTGCTGTAAATAGCTGCCGCTGGTGGCTGGAAAATGGGTGAGAGTGAACCGAAAAAGTAAAGTTGTGGGCCAGAAAACCAAAACAATGAGCTGAAAGACTCAATAGCACTGTGGACTGCAGAGTTGGGTAATAATTATAAGAATTAATTAATGACTGTCATTTGATAGTCATTTAATCCAAAATGTTTATTATTAATATTGATTAGATCAGCATTAAAGAAAGATAATGGTCATTAAACATAAAAATAATAGTGGGACACAAACACGACTCTGGTGTCAAACCCATTAAACATCCTCCACTACCTTGAACTCCACATGTTTGCATTGGACATAAAACGTGTTCTGCAGAATTATCATGTATGAATGTAATTCCACAAGAGCCTCAGTTTTCATTGGACACCACCCTTATGTACATAGATTCAAATATCCAATATAAACCCAGATTCTTGAATGTTTTTTTTTCCTGTGTACCTTCCAAGCAGCCATTGGTATTTGCAGTTTTTAGCCCTATTCACACAGGACTAGTATTACCAGGGGACCTCATGTGATTTTGAAATTACTCCCCCACGTCTGTGTTTCGTGCTGCACATTCGCACAGGATAAGCAAAGTCTATATATCATATAATATTTTAGTTGAATTTATAGACATAATCCCCTGGATGTGATGTCAAGGCTCTGACCGTGCTTACACTTGTCTTTTCATGTGACTTTTGTGATCTGATGCACCTGATCGGAGGTCAGCTGCGTCTGCATATGTGTGTCCACACTTGACACTTCAATGTGCTCTGACTGATCAGATAGTGATCGGATATTTTTCCGCACGAATATAACGTTATTCCCGCGCAATAGGTGCATCCAAAATGGCACTTGGTGCAAGAGAGAGCCTTCTTCTTTTCTTTATTATTTTGTTTATTTTGTATGGCAGGGCTGTACGAGACATACTTTGTTGAGGAGAGAGCAGTGAAGACAGGAGTCTCAGCTGAGCTGTCTTTATTGAAGAAAAGCTAACAAAGCTCACGATAAACACATTTAATTTCCTTTAGATTCTTCACAATAAAAGTCCCCCGTTAATTTTTTATCTAAAAGCTTTTATTGTGAAGCAGCAAAATCAGGAAATGTTGGGTTTTCATCAGCAGTACAGCTGTAAGCGAACATAAGACCATAAAATACAGGAGATATCTGAAAGTACAAACGGATGCAAGAGAGAAACTCATTATGCAGAAAGGCTCATTTCAGAAACCAGCCCCAGTTCCCTTTGCTCTGCTCGGGGGAGAAACTCCCGTGTGGCAGCGAGGTGAAGCGAGACCTACGTGTCAAAACTAGTACGACCCCGAATCACTGAGATGTGGATTCGCACGGGACTAATATTATCACATGAACTCTGTGTTTGGACTCGTATTACCTGGGGACCTATAGCAATTTGTAATAATTGTGGAGGTTGTCTGTGATCTTAATCCCGTGTGTCCGTAATTTGTAAAGTCAAATATTTTGTCAAACACAGAGGTCATCTGATAATATTAGTCCTGTTACTAGTCTCTGTCTCCGTCTTTTATCAAATGTAGGGCTCACGTCATCCCATGAGGTCCCCTGGTAATACTGGTCCTGTGCGAATAGGGCTTTTGTCAAACTTGTGATTGTGTCGTACATCTTTGAAATAATGTGCATTTACAACTGCATTACCAAATAACGATGACATTTACAACAATTTAAGCACATAATGATGTTCATTTTGAAAGTTAATTTTCAAAAAGCCAATGGCAGCATGGAAAGTATGTCAGTTCAGAAATCTAACAGTAAGCTTTGAAAATGATTGGCATTAATAAGCAGTATACTTCATTGATATCATTTTAAAGGACTGATATGGTGTGTGTGTGTGTCTGTGTCTGTGTGTGTCTGTGTCTGTGTCTGTGTGTCTGTGTGTGCGTCTGATGGTTTGTTATCTCATCCTAAACCTGTATTGACTGGCCAGCCACAGCAGGTTAGCGGAGACAGGAAATGATTGTTCCTCCCGGGATGGTGTCAGTAGCACTGGTCATTATCGATCCAATCCCCAGTCGATTAGCCCTCAGGACATTTGATTAATGCTGCAGAGAGGTTTGAAACTGCAGTTTGTCTGGCAGTGTGTCATATCCAGTGATGAAAGTTGAAAGGTTGTTACTGATTGAGCACCGTCACACATAAATTCCCCCAACGTCAGTCCGCACATTTTCCCAGATCTGGCTGTTTCAAACTACCTGGTACACCTGCTCTGTGTAAGGAGAATCAAGTGAAGACCAAAATCACTGTACGAAGTGACAGTAGACTTCATACAGTGATTTTGGCATTGTTACGTGTTACTATTGTCCAGTTGACGTTTTCTGTGTTGATCTCCTCTCAGAATTGTTGTTGTTTGTTTTGTTTTTTTAATCTATGGATTTGCCTTAATTCAAAGGTCAGCCATGGAAAATGACTGTGTTTGGAATGCTGGCAAAAAAGTGACCACTTTTCTAGAAATAATTTTTCAGTTAAGGGATAAGGCTGGTGATATTCTGTATTTTATTATTTATTTTATTTGTCAACAATTAAGACCAAAATCAGCGATGTTTTAGTCTGTCTCTCAGTATTCTCTGACTCTCGAAAGCACTCAGCCACAAGCCCATTCATTCCCACTGAAAAAATATCGAATTGCGATTATTTTGACTGATAATGACTGGTAATTGCGATATGATTTGCAATATTATAATAGAATAATGATGTTTACATAATTATCCTAATTTTTCATTGAAAAACATATTAAAATGTACATGGTATGATTTCTGCAAGGATCTGTACCAAACAAAGATTTTTTGTTAAGTCTGTAAAATATGATGTCTAGGCAGGACACCTCTGTAGCACCACAATATTTAATTTAAAATGGTATTTTGCCTTTGACAACTATTGCACCACCTGCAATTTCAAAATTGCAGTTAAATTGCAGGTACATTTCAATTCATTGTTGAGCCCTAATTCAAACGGTAGTAAATGGTGCATTTGGTGACAATTTCCACATATGCATTAATACACATTAGGCGTTCTATTGGATATTTAGGGCAGCAGGACAGTATATATGGACTCAAATTCAAATGCAGTGCCAATGATGATCTTAATGAAGGAATATGTCATCTAGTGTGGCCCCCAGTAGTTTATTCTACAGCTCTATATCAGGTTTTGACTGCCCAGACAATAGAGCAGAATCAATTCATTGTTGGTTTTGGTTTTTTCAAGGGATTTGGTGACAATAAGAAAAATAATGTAGTGTAATACCAGCCTTATCCTTTAAGGGTGGCAAGATGGCCTTATAGTTAGTCTTTAGGGTGAAGGGGACTATGCAGCCATATCTGCTGAGGGACAGTAACCTGATCCTATCTCGTCTCTAAAACATAAGTAACCGTTGTGAGATTCATGATTTGTCACCAAGACGACGTCAGCTTCAAACTGAATGGGTTGACTGATGCTATGCAAAGTGTCAGGCAATCTCATTGGACTTAAATGTGAATGTAAACTTTCCTCCTCATAACGAGTGTGTCGTAGCTTAGGTTCACTCACCGACCTGAACGCACACACTAAAAGAATCAGCCGTCCAACTGGCACATCTGTGGCTATGTGTCGTAAATTGCAATGATGCTGTATTTTTGTGTGATAAATGTATATACCAAAAAAAAAGCATAGGAGCAAATTAGTCTACTTTTAAATGCAACATTGGAAATGATGTTTGTTGACAGTGAAATTACAGCTATTTATTTATTTATTTATTCATGCAGTGTCTATAAGAGTATAGTTGTAAACATATGTGAGGTCAGTTGAATAAATTATATTATTTAGCACAGTCACGATTTGGTTTTCTTTCGCCATATGTACAGTACATTATAGCATTTTAAAGTGTACATGTTTTGCATATGTGTTTCATACATGTCAACTTTCATTTATTGTTTTATTCTCAACTTGATAAGATATGAAAAAATATGTTGTGTGTGTGTGTGTGTGTGTGTGTGTGTGTGTGTGTGTGTGTGTGTGTGTGTGTGTGTGTGTGTGT
>JAOVVB010175660.1:0-11347 GCA_028570985.1 Heterobranchus longifilis | reverse complement strand
CAGAGACAGAGAGATAGGGATAGAGATAGAGGGAGAGAAAGAGAGAGATAGAGAGAAATAGGGATAGAGAGAGACAGACAGACAGACAGAGAAAGAGAGAGAGAGAGATTGACAGTGAGAGAGATAGAGAGAGAGAGAGAGATTGAGAGAGAGAGAGAGAGAGAGAGAGAGAGAGGACTCCACAGTCCACACACACTCGGCGACGCTGAGACTCTCTCTTTACTTTGCTGTCTCCCATCACTTTCCCCCACACCTCTAATGTTTCCGGATGTCTTCGGCTCCCCAAAAAAACTCCAACCCAGTTTAAGTAATTGATGGAGTGGAGGAAGCAGACTTTCACTCGGTAGAGGAGCAGCTGTCAGCAACAGAGTTGCAATAAAGAACATCGCCCGAGGGGATTGAAGCAGCCGGAGAGCAGCGGAGACAGGCGACGGCGAGGAGAAGGGAGAAAGGACAGCAGCTTCAGGTGACCGAGTGGCGATGGAGGCGCGCGGCGTGCGTGATTAGGGAGCACCGCTTCTGGAAAGCGCGGCTCGCTTTGGGATTACAAAGTGAAAAACCATCAGAACTGACCGGGACCGCATTTATCTTGCTATTTCACTTGACGGATTATTATCTGAGAATCATGAACGTGTCGCCCCCAGACCGCAGGAAAAACGTGCGAGAGCTGGCGCTGGAGATTGGCATCCGAGTTCTGCTTTTCGGAGTTTTTGTGTAAGTAAAACCTCGAGCAGCTGAGTTGATCTCTGAAAAAAATGTTGGCATTGTGTATGTATGATGGCGTTCAGTTTCATGACTGGCGTTTGCATGCATGTGTCTTTACATGCTTGAGACAGTGACCTGCTGTATGCAGTCAGTCACGGTCCCTGTGCTGAGACGCAGTTCATGGATGGACACATCACCGCGAAACGGAGACAGACGCTGCGTTAACAGGTTGCAAAAACAAGTTGAATATAGACTATAGACTACTTAAGACGACTTCATGTCACGAATCAGTGTGTCACCATTCTTTGATGACACTCATATCAATAGAATATCATCGTGGCATTTTTTGGTGTGATGATTAGTTAGAGGGAGACAGATTCTTGGAGCTCTTCACTCCACAAGACATAGCCTAGCCCACCTAGAGCTGCAATGATTGGTCGACTAATCGATTAGTAGTCATTGACAGAAAAAGAATCGCCAACCATTTTGATAATCGATTAATCGTTAAAGTAATTTTTCATGCAAAGATGGCAGTTTTCAGCCTCTCAAATATGGAGATGTTCTGTTTTTCTCTGTTTTAATATATTAAACTGAATATCGTTGGGTTTTGGACAAAACAAGACATTTAACGTCTTATGCGTACTGGCCGATAGCGAATACCAATCTGATACCAGTGCATTAACAAACAAATATATATATTTTTTAACAGCTGTATACTACAGTACTAACACTGTATGGATGTGATATGATTGCTATCATTGTTACAGAGAATGAATGCCGTAGAACTTCGCTAATTTGATTTTCAGTCATAACGGGAAAATAACAAATAAACTCCTTTTTTTAAAACTTGATTTCTGGGGATAAATTACATATCTAGACTTGTGTACTCACCGAGTATCAGAGGTATTTCCAATACTGGTATCGGAACAACTCTAACATATTATAGACCAAACGATTAATCGAGAAAATAAACGTTAGTTGCAGCCCTAAGACCAGTGATACAGTGATATCTATGCTCAGTACTTTTTTTCCAGCATGACACTTCGGGAGAAGTGCCCCACAGACGCAGCCTTCAAAAGTAACATACATATGAATTATTAATTGTTTGTCTAGCCTGAAGGCATCAAGCTTTGTTTGCATCACAATTGTGTCTGTTGACTTTTTGCTGGATATGATCTCATAAAAGCCCCGGGTCCTAAATGACTCACCTCGCTGCGGCTTTCCTTCCATCCGGGGAAGAAAGTCAAAAATCAGACTTGTTTAGCTACACTGTCTGCATAGCATGTGTACATTACCGTTAACATCTGTCCTTGGGTAAGTGGCCCAGCTGTACGGTATGTGCGCTGTCACCCTAAAAGGATTATACAGCCAAGAAGAGCCTGATGCTGCATGCTGGGAGAAGCTCAACTGGAGGGATCAGATCAAAAAAATGAAACATGTCAAGAGTGGTATTACACCGAAGCCTCCTGATGTAGCCTTTTCTGTGTCTGTGTGAGTCTGCGGGTTTGAAATCGGTGGCTGATTTGTTATCGCGTATCAGTGCTCAAGGCCACATAAAAAGGAATTTCAGACAATATCATCATCACCAACTAACTGCTGCATTTCTGCCAGGGAAAGTCCTTGATCGCTGTAATGAATTGAGTTTTACTCCCCATATTCCCTTTCTTCGCTACACAAAGCAAGCTAAAGGCTAATAAACCACATTTGTAATGGAGCCCCGTCAGTAAACTCGATCTGCTTCATACTTACAGCAGTGCCCATATAAACTATACAGCACATGAGATGAATTTGGTTCCGCGGCCAAGTTTACTTCTTCTACGTGACCGTGCACACAGATGTGCAACATCGAATGTCACATGTCATCTTCATACCTGCACTGTATCCTGCAGCTGCAGAGTGGTGACGCTCCAGCACGACTACATGGGCAGTTGTGACTGGATAGTGATAAATATTGGAAACAGAGCCATGAAAGCCTAGTTCCATTTCTACCAGCCGCAGCGGCGACACTGGTATTGTTTTCACCTTGTGAGTCTGTGTGTGTGTGTGTGTGTGTCATCATGGCAAAATGTGGTCCTGGAGATACCTACTGTAGCAGAACTATCACAGGAGAGGATTTAAGTATAAGTACTTTGTCATAGTGCTGGGTAGTATGGCGGTTTCATGGTCACAGTATTATTTTTTTTTGCATCACTGGGCCTTATTATAGGTTTATAGTGGCTTATATTCTACTGTCAGGAAAAGATGTGTTCATGGTCTCTCGCCCTGTTAAAGAGTTAGTTGTGGGTTATTAATTGTTGAGTTAAAAGTTCGTAAGAAGGGTACGCAGTTAATAGGGGTCTCCTCTCAAAACACTCACAGCTTGCCCCGACCGTAGCGCTCTACGTGACGAACAATATTATATATTTTGCTGCTCATAAAGAGCTACAGCAATTGTGTGTATTGTGCAGTGTGTGGTGGTATATGAAAAATTCATATCAAACGGGAAATTAAAACGGGTACACCGGTATACTGCCCAGCACTGCTTTGCCAGGTGGTTATATTTCTGTCTGTCTGTCTGTCTGTCTGTCTGTCTGTCTGTCTGTCGACACACACACACACACACACACTTTACACCGCTGGCCCAATTTGATTAAAGTTATAACAACAGCAGACACAAAAATATACTATTGGGCTGTATGCTTAAGGTTGAACCTTTATTTTTGATAACAAAAGAAGAATCACTGGTGTAATACATTTCTTTGGGACCAGCAGCAGTAATTGTGATATTGAACTCACTTTTTGGCTGGAGGATCAGAGAGCGCTGCTCTCTGGCCCTGTGGGGCCACAGTTCTCCACTCTTGTCTCACCTCCAAGCCTGCGGTGAAGACAGGATAATTGGGGTCAACAAGAAGCGCTTGTTTTCTTCGCTGGATGTGTAAAGAACAGTTATTTTTTTAAGCTATCGCCTTTTGTGTCTGCTGTGTACGTTTACCAGTAACATTTAGCAATCATGTATTTCTTTGCCTCGTTGCTAATCTTGCGTCTCTCATTTGAATTCCACCTTATTGCTTTCCACCTCTGCGGCTCAGTATTACATCTGACTAACTGGAAGGAAAAACAACAACCATTTTTTTTCATTTGCTGTTCATATCCCTTCATAATCGTGAAGATGTATCAAGGGACGCTGAAATTGAATTAATTAATCCTTTAGTTTTAGATATGAATGCATCAGAGAGGTGTCTGAATCACAGATCACACATGGAAGTTCTGTCTTGTTTTTGTCTTTGATTCTGATCAAATGATTCTCAGTGTGACTGGTCACCCACACAAACTGCTCTTGTTTTTCTCCGTGTCTCTGTACTCTCTGAGGACTGTTTCTGTATGGGAGGACATTTTAAACCTAAGTGCCCTGAATTCCCTTCATTTTTCACGTCCAGATTTTTTTGTTATTTTTTTATCAAAGATGACTTGCCTTAAGGGGAATATTACTTTTTGTTTGCCCTTGCTTGCCGAGCTTCCTGTTTGTTGCAGGCCTCAGGAGGTGCGCTGACCTTAAGCGACGGGCCAAGTGTGTGATGTCGGGTCGACCCTGTGCCATCAAACAACTAATGCCATGCAGTCATCATACAGTAGCTTGGTGGCGGACACCTCTGGAAGTCACACATCTCCCGAGAGCAAAAAGCAAAAAGTCCAATCTAAATGGAAATAGATCTTTGACATATAACAAAATGAAAAAAAAAAAAAAAAAAAAATGAAAACTGCATCAGAAAAAGATACAGTTCTTTTTTTCTTCTGCAACACTGAAAGAGAGGATAATGAGATGGGTGCTATTTGACTTTACTTGTAATCAGCAAAACAAGCAAGAGCTCAGACAAATACCAAGAAGTCATTTCTTCCTTGAGTGGCTGAGCGGCAGAGCTCTTGTCCTCGATCAATCAACACCAGTTTCTATGTGTTTGTTCCGCAGCTTATAGTCGGACACTTGAATAAGCAGATGGATTCCAGTAAATATAAGAAGAGTGGCTCAAGGGGGAACAGGAGACAGCAAGAAGGACACACGGACAAAAAGAATGAGACAGATGTGGAAGATAAGATGGAGGACATGGAGTTAGGAGGATCTAGATTGTTTTGAGATTTTACAGATTAAACCCCAAGGCACCAAAACCACTCTGAGAACTCTTTATCGGTGCAATCTAAAAGCTTTGCAATGGTGCATTACGGGCTGATGTACACAACAAAATAGAAGAGATTTGTCTGTGCCAAGGGTAAAAATTTGTACAGAATCTGAATTGACTCTTTTATTGCAGAATTATGGTGATTAGGGTTTTCGAAGCCTGCCAGAATGTCCAGTACGAGACGAGCTAACTACCCCCTGACATTGACGTGACATAAGGACAATAATATAGTCAAAATGAGGTTAACAGCATGTGCTCTAAAACAACACCAGTCCTCCCTCAGAGTTGGACTGACTGCATATGATCCTCTCCTCTCGGAGGAAGGTTTAGGAGCAGCCCGGGGATACAGCCCAGAACCTTGGCAAGTCTCGGAAAGAGAGTGGAATGTCAGGCCTTAGACCGTTTAAGAATAAGCGGATTGTTTAGCTTGCATGTTAAGGATGGAGGCTCTCGCGCTCTGGTTTTGAAGAGAAAATCTCTTTGTAGAGGATTAGTTACAGTGTCATCAGGACACATTGTCTCTGCAGTTGATATGAAGAAAAAGTATTTCTATTTTCTTGGTTATTGGATTAATGATGGAAAACTTAAAGGGATACTTTGCAGATTTTAAACCAGCTCTGTCATCTTAGTGCAGGCAGTGTGTTTTGATGAAGCATGTATATCGTTTTCAGCATCGACATTATGATGTACACATGCACAATAGTGACTGTCCAGCATCTAGTTTTCGATTTTTTTGGATGTGCGTGCTTTTGTGGACTTTCTTACGCATGCACAATAGTCTCATCGCAGGGGCCCAGGGGATTTAACTCGATGGCCAGAACGCATTTCCTCCATGTCTGTGACCGGCTCTCGGCTTTGAAAGGCCCGGGGCCGTGGACTCAGTGCTCGATGCGCCCTCTCTCTCTGTGTGGAGGGACGAGGCCCCCTGCTCCTGGTGTGACTATTAACCGGGGCAGACTGTCCTCAGTGCGTCAGGGGTCCACCACGATGTCGGCGACCCACCCGACCCGTCTTAAACCACGGATGTTCTTCATAGATCTAGCCTCTTAATTTTGCTTTCAAAGTGCAGCAGATTGATGCATTTAGAGGGGGAAAATTCCTGGAGGATATTTCATATCACAATATATATTTTTGGCTTCCCTCCGTGGCACCAGGGCGCACATCTCTTCACGGAGCGGAGAAGTGGAGGATGACACAAAGAGGCATCGTTTCCGGACGTGCATCTCGGTGGACCTCTGTGACGTGTTTCGGGTGATTCAGCAGATCTCGGCAGGGAAGCCAAACACCGTTCATCTAAACACACTGCCCACACTAAGGTGACAGAGAGCTGGATATAAATCAGCAAAATATCTTTTCAAATTTGTAATCCTTAAGATTCTAGTCCTGGTTGATCTTGGTGACACCCGTGGTTACCGTGGTAACAGCAGGTGCAGTTTAATAGTACAGCAAACACTCGTTGAGCAGCTACTTTGTCAGCAATCTCAGCTGAGATTACTTTGTCAGAAATACAACAGAGGAGCAACTGGTGTGTCTTTTTACAGTGCAGTCAAACAATTCATGTTTTCATTAAAAAAATCTTTGGAGTTGGAGGTGTGCAGCCGGGCTCCTGCAGCTCCTCATCTGTGGCTGCTCCTTCGTGTTCCATTAGCTACCCCGTTCTAAACTTTAAAAATTTTAAAATGCAGAGAAGTGATTGTGGTCAGTGCTAACCACAGTGACAAATACATTGCATTTTTACGTGAGTTCTTCACAATAAAAGCCACTCTGTGTTTTGCCAGTTGGATGCTTTTAATGTGAAGCAGCAGCAGCAGCAGCAGCAGCAGCAGCAGGATATTGTGTTGCATTAGCATTAGCATTAGCATTAGCATAATACATCTCTGATCCGGTGTAAACAAACCTTGCATTACATGCATAGTTTTCCTGTCCAAGTAAATCCCTAGTGCCTGGGGGGGCAATCTGAATTCAGTGCGGGAATGGTGGACCCCGCCACTACCAACAAAAACAACAATATATTTAGAATAAATTACAGAATATAAATACACTGAATGATTATTGTAGGAAAATGACCATAAATAGATAAAAAAATGGTGGTTGATTTCATGAAGATCTTAAGGATTCTTCAGAGGTTAAGGTTTAAAAGGTTCCCAAATAGTCCAGTAATTTTAAGTAAAGACATTTCCTGGGAGAAAATGTTCAGCCAAAGGCTACAGGTGTGAGTGCCACTTTAAAACTATATTAAATCGTGTTTAATATTAATCCCTGTAATCTGAAAGGGTTGCTAATACTGCAGATCCCCAGCCCCCAGAATAGGCACTCCTCCACTCTGCAGCCCTGAAGCTTTCAGCTCTTTGTTTTATCTCAATGTCCCAACGGCTCTTCCCTGGGGCAAAATCTCAAGCAGACAAACTCACTCAAGCTGATTTTATATAGCTGTGCAGTGGGTAATGACAGAGAGCTGCAGTAAAAGAGTTACTGATGAAGAAAGTCCAACATCTAGTATTTTTCTCAGAAGCTGGTTGACCAAAAAAAGGCATGTGAACACTGGAATTCTATCAACACGTCCTCCAAAACAAACAACCACATTCATTGTTTGTTCCTACCCTCTAATACGACCAATAGGAGCGTTTTACTAAATCAGCTCCCCTAGCGGTGGGAGCAAATACGACTCACATGAACGTTTTCCGTCCTCGTACCTAAACGCAACGGTCGCGGTTTTGCACACGCCGTTAACGTTGTAAAAACAGATGTTGTTTTCGTAGGTTTAGGCAACAAAACAACTTGGTACAGTTAGAAAAAAGATCGTGATTTGGGTTAAAGTCAATTTATTTGTTACATTAACTCACTTCCGTGTATACGTAAATGACGTTATCACACACGTGACGCGGAACGTGACGTAGTTCCGGTTGTTATGTTAAGTTAGAAATAACTCGCTGTTTCATTTTATTTTCAAAGTAATCACGAACACTGAGCTCCGGGGGGAAAAGTCCTGTGTTTGTTTGACCCATCCACCTCCCCTCCCACTTCCTGCTTTGCACACGCGACAATACGAACACTAGAGGGCGCAGCCTGACAGTCAAACATTAGTCTCGTGCAGCCAGTCTTATCTCCACAGCGCTGCTGGGGGAGAGTCTGGATTTGTTGCACTTTCACTCCTGGATAGTGAAAAAAAACTTGCTGGTCTGTTTGTATTTCCTCATCACAATCGTCCCGACGGTGCTTCTGCAGAACAGTGTCGGGAGGGACCTCGTTTCAGTGAAACACCTCCATGAAAATGTTGAAAACATTTTCTTTGTAGATCTTTACAATCACTCACTGACGGAGCAGAGCAGGCCGGCCTTATTACACCATCCACATCTGATAAACTCGTCATTTTCAGCGTGCAGGTTGAGAACTCGGAGGTTGTTGTTGGGACTTTGTGAACGCAGACACGGACTTCCTGTGCTTTATCCCCGCACTGTTTGGTAAGTTTTGGTAAGCCCGCCAGACTGTTAAAACGCCAAGATGGGTCGTAATTACGGCTTGAACAAACGACAAGTGGTGTCATTTTTCAGTCAGTCTCGCCCAAACGTATGCCATGTGCATTAATGATTGAAAAATTAAAAAGGTGAGGTATGAGGGTTATAAGGACGCATTTAGCTTGATTAGCTGATTCCCCAAACCCCCCTTAAGAGCAGTTCTGGTCTGGATGACTACAGAAATAATGTAAAAAAAGAAAAAAAGTTTGAGTCTGCGTGCAGTATTGTGACAGCGGCGAGACGAGGGCCAGTGACAGCGACGGGGTGAGAGTCTGATTGAATGGCAGCAGAGGACCGTACATCTTTAAATTCCTCATTATCCACTAACACACAGACACCACGTCTGCTCCTATTCCATTACTTACTCCTCCGTATTGTCATGCTCCGAGAATTCAATGTAGTGCCTTTTATTGTAGAAAATGAAAAATGTCATTTTCCCCTTCTCTCTCTCTCCCCCTCTCCTAACACTAATTTAAAATGTCTCATCTCCTTCTGCGTGTTCAACAGTCTGATTGCCTCAGTGCTGAAGAAAGAGGCCTAAGAGGAGGAATCCCCTCTCTTTGTGAAAAGGAGTCCAGGTGGGAGCAGAGGAGGAGGAGGAGGAGGAGGAGGAGAATGGAGCGGGGATGATTCATGCAGGCGAGAATCTGCAGCTTCATCAGAGTCGGTCAAGCAGGACAGCTGCTGCTGCTGACCTCGCCGCCGAGCCCAGAGACCCACACCTCCCAGGACTAAAGGTCTTCTTATTCTTCTCCCTCTGTCCTCCTTTCTTTTCTTTCTCTAACACTTTTTCACTCTCAGCTTATTGCAACAGAGCAGGGTCAGGACTTAAACCCCCCCCCCCCCCCACAGAAATATAAAGTCCTTCATGTCTGTAGAAAAGGACAGTGACAAGGTGTCTCTCTACTCCTGAAATACAGCACATACACCAACACGCGTGATCAGAAGTGACGGAGTGGTAAACACAAACATAACTGTGTCCTCTTTCATGAAAAAACAGCAACAAACACTAAAAACAGTTCAGTCAGAAAAGCATTATTTATCTTTTCCTTAAAAACGGCCGTATGCTCCTGATTTACAGCGATAACTGATTATTATGATGTGTAAGAAATGTGTTTAAAAGGTGCATGAATTTAATACATTTATACGGGATGCAAAACTATCACTGTCACCCTTTGATTCTGATACACAATTATAAAATGTTCCTATAAATGTTCATACATGTTACATACAAACACTTTCTGGTTGGAGCCTCAAATTATGTTTTTTTTTAAATTTTTTAATGCAAGTGTATGCTTTTCTTTATCCTTATTTATGATAATAAACGGAGCATCAGTTGCATCTTTCACGACATTTTACTGACAAAATGATTAATTGATTAAGCAAGAAAATAATTAATTCCCAGTTTCGATTCCAATAACTTAAAAAAAAAGAGGTAAAATGTTCAGAAAACAAATATATCTTTATTCTTTTTCAGAGCTTACTTTGACTTTTATTGTCTCATTAAAATAAGTCAATTTAAAGTTGGTTGGATTCGGTTCTAATCGGTTCTAATGGGTTCTAGGTTTCGGTTTTTAACCCTGATATTAAATGGACTACATTTATATATATAATAGTTGAAGCCTGAGTGTTTTTTCTTTCTTTCTGCCTGTCATTATGTTCTAATGTTCCTCAGTACATTGTTTGCCGTACACATTATTTGAATGTTTGCATTTTTTATCATATTATTTATTTTGCGTTTTATTCTCATTATTACATTTTATTCTTAATGGATTTAATTTATGTAAACTACGACACCGTTTCCCTCGATGTTGCAGTTTTTTTTTGCACCCAAAAGTTACCAAAACAAATCTTTGCATCAGCTGATGTGTTGAGTGGAGATAACAAATGAATAACAGGGAAATATATCAAAGATTATACATATTTATATTTTATATTTTATATTTAAGTTTCAGGGACCTTGAATTTAAGAACCACGAAGTCTGCGTCTTTATTCAGATTGTCTTTTTCAGATTCACTCACAGAAATTAATGTAAAATAATTTTTACTTAACCAGCTCCGTCAGTGGATCTGCAGAAGACTGATGTGATCAGCTGGTGTCCACAGACGGTGCTGCACTGCCCTCCAGTGGAGGTCTGCAGACTGAGCAGGGACGGGGTTCTTCTTCATGCCACTCTCACTATTTCAGAAACAAATGAGTTTAACTACGATGTATTTAAGTATTTAAACTATGATGTTAACATGAATCTAACTGCATGTTAATCACAGAGCTTCCACTGTATTTATTTCACATCACAGGTTATTTTACTTTTTGTACTTAAAGTATATTTAACATGTACTTTTAAAAAGTGGACTTCAAAACAGATGTCAACTTCAATGTACTAAAATTAAAAACACTAATTCTGCAATTCTTAAAGTGTTATTTCAGTGTACTTATAAAACGTGTATTGTAAATTGTACGTACTATATTGCAAATGCTTATAGTGATAATTTAGTGTATTATGGAAAGTATACTTCTTTTAAAATCCCTTGTAATAATACTATTAGTATGCGTGATTAAAGTGTACTTTAATTTCACTTCATTAGAAGTGTATTTAAGTATACTTACAGAAAGTGCACTTTAATGTAAGTTTATTTTAAGCTGTATTTCAGTGTACTTTACTAATTGCAAATACATATAGTGTTAATGTAGTGTGCTTATAGAATGTACTTTTTTAAAAAAATCACTAACTGGACATAAATAAATACATAAATATAAATCAGTCTCTCCAATCACTGTCAGTGATAACAGTAAATTGACAATATGTTTGTTAGTATTGTGAATATAGTTATGAAAGCTAACCGTTTGAGCAGCCTCCCTGCAGGTAAACATGATAACATCATAATGTGTTGACCTCTGGATGATATCAGTGGTTTTACTCCCAGTTGTGATTGTGTTTGTCTTCATTACTGCAAAGGACAAAGTTTGACCTT
>JAOVVB010175640.1:0-11348 GCA_028570985.1 Heterobranchus longifilis | reverse complement strand
CGGCATCGCGGTGTTGACTTTCAGAACTTATGTAACGCAAGTAACAACGTGATTCATAGCGGCGATTACTGATATCAGAAACATGTTACATTACTGCATTACAGACAAATGTAATGTGATTACAGTAACATATTACTATGTAGCATGTTACACCCAACACTGTTCAAGAGACTGTTCTCCCCCGAAAAATGACCCCTTAAGTCATTTGTACAAGCAGCAATTTACGACCAATACTTATGTGTATGCCTGAGGCGCATACTGGGCATCACCTGGGATCACACACACAGCTGTTCTGGAGAGAGCACGACTTCCCAATATGTACTCTCTCCTGAGGCAGCGCCGCCTCCGCTGGCTTGGTCATGTCCGGCGTACGGACAACAGACGAATCCCGAAGGACATCCTGTACGGAGAACTGTCATCTGGCAAGAGGCACCCTGGCCGCCCACAGCTACACTATAAGGATGTCTGTAAGCAAGACCTCAAGTCCTTCAACATCAACCCTGCCACCTGGGAAGATGCCGCCCAGGATGGTCTTCAATAGCAGCAGGCACTCTGCAGTGGGCTGCTGACATATGAAACCACCCTGACTCAACACCGAGAGGCAAAGAGAACAGAGAGGAATCATCATCAGGACACCACACCGTCAACGACCTACACATGCAACATCTGTGGTCTCTCACAGATTGGTCTTCACAGCCACAGCAGACGCTGCAATAAAACCAAACTCCCAGGCACAAGAAGTCTATGGTCTTCCGAGGGGTCCCACTGGAACATAAAATTAAACGGCGAGTTAGAACTACATAATTTTAACCCACACCACAATCTTTTTCTAAACTTTCCCAAGTAGTTTTGGTGCGTAAACTTAACCAAACTAATTTAGGAAATGCTCCTATGGTCGGAACAAACAACCTAAGTGGTCATACAGTTTAAAGGATTTGTTGTGTTTCTCCTATAGACTATTCATTCACCACAGAATTATGAGCACTGCTGCTAAAATTTCACATGGTCATTATTATCCTCTACTCTTGTTTTTCACTCAAAAAAAAAATATAAATAGGAGACTGGCCTTTTCATATTTGTATAGTGGAACTGAGCTGGACCAGGGAATATTCAGCTAAAACAGATCAGTGATGCTGTTTTGCCCTCATTGTTTTCCATGGAGCTTGCTGGGAGTGATGTAATGTAGCCCTGGTGTGTTTTATGTGGAGTGGGCACTGTGCTGGACTCCATTTTAAAAGTAGCCTTTTAAATGTTACATTGCTTGTCAGCAACCGTGTAACTTAGGAGGCAATTTGGCCTTGTGTGCTCTGATGAATTTGGCATGCAGTTAACACACCAGTGATAATGTTGTTTTAATGAAAACTCAACTCCTGGCATTTACTCCTGGTGTTCTTCACTGCTGTTTTGGAAGAAGGAAATAATGGGTGTAACAGGCGTACCAACTTTAAAAGTGTAAATAAGTGCTGTGTGGTGGGTCTAATTTCTGCCAATGTGAAGAGTGGTTCATGTGGATTTTGAAAAGTAACTAAGTATTTGGAAAATTAACTGATAAACAAACTTTAAAGTGTTAAATTTGAGAACAGAATTCTGTGTGGCTGGTGGTAGAATGAGTGCTTAATTGGGTTATTCCACTGCCCCAAGGCAGTCAACCTATGGGAAACACTTTCTGTTTTGGTTCAGTCTCACCGCTCTCATCAGCAATAGTTTCCAGCAGAAGCAGGCAGCTGTTTTCAGCTTTCATAAATCTGTGCACTACCTGCCCTGCAGCAAAACACAAACACATAAAGTTAGTAGACTAGCGGGTGAACTTAGTGGAGAAGTAAGAGCCCAATGTTTCTCTGAGGAGTTGATGAATACCAAACCAGGGCCAAACATGACTACAAATGAATGCTAATGTTGTTCCATGTCTGCTGGATGTGTAAATAGACAGATGTTTGCTAACACATTCACCACAACAACTTCATAAGGTGATAAAATATCACTGTTGTGTTTGCAGTTGGTTGCGCAGCCCCCAAGTGGCCAAAAAAAAATCAATTAGACTCGCCCTCTAGTGGGCTCTATGGGCATTACCCTCCTCAATCACAAGCATGCGTTCACCCACTGCAATTTGTATCAACATAGGACGAACAATCAGGACGAGCCTATCCTTTTTCTCTTCAGCGAGTGGCAATTTGCCCACTGCTCTGCTTACCTCCAAGGATGGAGTCAACATTTCAGGAACCTCGTCAGTGCCCATCGTGTCCAGTCTGCGAGGCGTGCCGGGTTCTGCCCAGGATGAGATGTCAGCAGTGTTGGGAACATTTCAGTGTCATGCTCTGCTGCGATGAGAGCCGGAGCTCGAGGTTGATGACGTTGAGACGCCCGCTCTGGATGACAACACTCTGTTGCTGCCTCTGGTCATCCCCACTGAGACAACAAGGTCCGTTTGTAGATGATGACAACAACATGTCATCTGTCATCTGTGGTACATCTTGCTTCCCGCGGGAGTGCACCGCCGACTTCGTTCCACTGGGACTTCCCGCTGCTGCCCCCCCCCCACCATCTCAGACTGATATTTTGGACCGCACCATCGGTTTAGACACCAAAACCACTTGGTTAGGTTTAGAAAAAAGATCATGGTTTGGATTAAAATAAGTACTTCCGTACATCACTACTTAGTGACGTTGACCATGACATAACAATGTTGACTTTTGGTTTCACAGGGGACACAGAAACCAGTCTACTGACTTTGTAACTCTTAAACTACGTCACATGACTTCCTCATTTGCTCCCCTCATAATTACTTACCTGAGTTTTTGGACGGCCTGAGATACAGATCCAGAATAAATTATCTAAGTCTTCTTCTAAGTCTAATTCTCTAATTCTAAGTCTCTATATGATTAAAATAGTAGATTTTGCAGTCTTGGCAGAATTTTGCACTTTCAGTGTGCTACCTAGCTCATTTGTTTGTCCATGTCTCAGTTTATAACATAGATCAGATTTGGACAAAAAAAAAAAAAGAGTACTGAGTTTCAAGGCAATGCTAATCAAAACAAAGGTGTCTGGTTGATTGGTGCCAGAGGGGGTTTCCATCATTCGTAAGAGTAAAACATGTTTACTGTTAAAGAACCATGTTTTCTTTATGAATCAATAAGTAGATTAACTCAAAATTAATAGCTACATGGCACTAGAGTCTGTCTTTGCCACTACAATGTACCTTGTATAACATAGATGTAGAAATAGCAATGGTTTCATTCCACATTCAATTTTGTTTAAACATCAATTATTGAGAGGAAGCATTCATTCTTGACTTTGAAAGCAATACTATTAACTCAAGGTTTAGCTCCAGAAAAAGCAATTAAATGGACCTTGATTGAATAATTTTCTTGTGTGTGTGTCAGGAATGAATCTGTGTTTGTCTAAATGTGTGTGTGTGCTGAGTCCAGGCCTGTAGACATTAGCACTCACTCACATACCCAGACACACAGTCTCTGATCGTTGCTAAATCAAAGAGTGCTTCCAGACCTGCCTAACAGCAACCTTTGTACTACACTGAAATAATTGTAGCCATTACCAGAAGTACCGTCATGCTTTAGCAAACAGACAGTTTAACCTTTAGACAGCAAGGTTCGTTACTGAAAGCAATGTTCCCTGTGTTGCCTTCTCCCGCTGCAGTAAAACTAGCATTATCTTGTTCCAGAGGAGAGCTGATGGTCGCAGCTGTTGGGAATTGTTGCCTCTTCATAACACAGGAGACAATAATTTCCCTTATTAAAACTAACAGATGTAAAGATGCAGGTCAAACATCTGGGTGTACTGGATGGCCGCAGTGGGAGCTTGTAGTTGACAAATATGGATTAAACAGCAATACAACAGCAGAAAACATCCACTTCATGTACATGTTTATTAGTACAATATGTTACAAAAGATACATAAATATGATGTTCACTAATTTGTATACCTTATGAACCACAATATGTTTTTTTGTAAAGGTTTTTGTTGTCATTTTAACAAGAATAAGACTCTGCAGCCATGTAAACAGCTCTGTAAGGC
The DNA here is from genome assembly GCA_028570985.1 of Heterobranchus longifilis. NCBI lineage: Eukaryota > Metazoa > Chordata > Actinopteri > Siluriformes > Clariidae > Heterobranchus > Heterobranchus longifilis. Next base: position 7,316 of record JAOVVB010175640.1, on the reverse strand, counting down.
TGTACTTAGGCACAGCAGTGCTTTGAGCTAAATGCAGGAGACAATATGAGGGGAGATGTCATCCTCCTTGTTAGCAAAATGACCAAGATACATCCCCCTTGTTAACCTGCCCTCCCCCCTCTCCGTCCCCTAGTAGCAGAGATAGTGCAGGATCAGAGGGGTTGTTTAGTTGAATATGTCTAGTCTGACTCATTGATCTTTTATCTGACTGAGGTTGTGCAAGTTAGAATCTATAGCCCCGACGGCTGTGAAATATCAGTAGCCTAACTGTGCAACAAGTCCTCCAAACCACACGACCACACGGCTCGTTTGTTCCTACCCTCTAATACGACCCACAGGAGCGTAAATAAAAAACCCCTTGGTGGTGGCAGGAAATAAATAAAAATAAAAACATTTTCAAAACATCATTAACGTTGTGAAACTTTTGCAGTTTGGTTAGGTTTAGACACAAAAACTACTTGGTTATGTTAATGCAACAAAACTACTCGGTTAGGGTTAAAATCAGTACATTTGTTATGTTACTTCACTTCTTCGCATACATACATGACACAATTCTACACGTGACATAGAATGTCACATAATTCCTCCCGGACGTTCTCGATCTTAATACTACGTTACATGACTTTCTTTACTATGGCCACTAGAGGGCGCCACCTAACAACACACATAAATATGGGTCATAATTGCTACTTGTAAAAATGACCTATGGTGTTGTTTTTTGGTGGAGGGCAGTCTCAACTGTGCTGTGTGTTGATAAATCCATGCCGCTGTCCGTGGTGCTGAAGTAGCAGACGGTTTTATAATTGCAACTTTTTTCTGTCAGTTTTGCCGTGGATCCTTCTTTAAACTATAGCTTATATAGTGGGTTACTTAAAAGAACAGGTCACTAGGAACTAGGGAGCTCTCATGGGGTCATCCCCCATTAAAAATAACAAATCACCTACTGGCTAAATGCTAACATCAACATACTCACAATGACAATGTGGATGCAAAACAGGTATAATGTTTACCATGTTCACCATGTCACAGTGGGTGTTAGCATGCTATCATTTGCTAATTAGCACTAAACACAAAGTATACCTGAGGCTGATGGGAATTTAATTAATTATTCGGGTATTGGGCAAAATTAAATTTTTGACCTCCTAATGGTGCTAGTGGAAAAGTCAGGGGATCACCAAAGTTATTACAATTCATCCTGAGGGGGACACACATATATCTGCCAAATGTAATGGCAATTAATCTTGTAGTTGACAAGACACTTCACTAAAAACCAAAAAATGTCCACCTCATGGTGGCACTAGAGGAAAGGTCAGAGGATTACCAAAGTTATTATAATTCACCCTGAGGGGGACACAGTTATCTGTGGCAAATGTAATGGCAATTCATCCTATGATTGTCATGACATTTCACTAAAAGCCAAAAATGTCAACCTCATGGTGGCGCTACAGATTAAGTCAAGTTATTGGAATTCGATTCTCTCGGAATCATGACTGTACCAAAATAACATAGCAATGCATCCAGTAGTTGTTGAGACCATGGATGTGTTAACAACAAGACCCTAAGCTTTACCCTGCTTTGTGTGTTTTCTTTCTCAGCACCCTTCAACCCTATCCCCTGACACACACGTGCACACACGCATGAATGCGCTCTCTCACACACACACACGCACACACACACACACACACACACAGTTGTCGAGTTGAGCCACTGACCCACTGTAGAGCTGGTTTAACTCAGAAAAAAACTCATCCCAGATAATCCTTGGACTTTTGATAACATGTGCTTTGCTGTGTAACTGGACTGATTTTTTTTTTTACCACTGCTGAACATTGACAAATACTAAACTGGGGCCAGAAGACACAGATGTGTGTGTCACGAAGTCGCCGCACATGTCACACTTAAACAACTTGAACAATTGATTTATCTTTTCAATATGAAGGGTATTGTCAGAGCTAGAGGTGGATGGAGTAAAGAGAGAGAGTAGAGTTTTGAATACAGGGCATGATGTCATATTGAAGTAAAAGCCAGGGAGAGGGAAATAAAGTTTGAACTATGTCTTGACACGCACGCACACGCACACGCACACGCACATGCACGCACGCACGCACACACGCACACACACACACACACACACACACACACACACACAAGAAAAGAAGGGGAGAGAGGGGAGAGCAGAGGACAGAGGTTGCGTTTGAGTTCAGGTCTCCGGTGCCATCATCAGCTATCCCCTGTATTCTGACCTTTGACCTCACTTTAATTCAAACAGACAACTCATTGCTCTCACTCTCTCTGCCTGCCTCTCTGTCCTTGTCTGTCTTTATCTCCTCATTCTTATCTTGCTGACTCTCAGCTCTCAATTCCTGAGTACATCACACATTATATTGTAGCCGTGAGTGTGAGTGTGAGTGTGAGTGTGAGTGTGTGTGTGTGTGTGTGTGTGTGTGTGTGTGAGTCTTTAGAAGCAGTAATTGGGGTTATCTCTACAGAGGATTGTGTAAATGACTGAGGCTGTGAATCTATTCAAGTTCAGTGTTCAGTGTAGAACATTTAGACTTGACTAAGTATCCTAAATAATACAACTGGACTCTCAGGGTGTGACTGTTTTAAGATAATTTCAGGCCACTGTAATACTTTTAATTACAGGCACTTAACAGTGTGGTTGTGTGGTTACATAAACTGTGGTTTTCAGCCTGGGACTGGACAGAGGTTACGGAGGACTCTGCTAGATCATAAACATTGGCCTTCTTTTTTTTTTATCAAATACACACAAACGTTTAACACAAATATCATACTTGTTTCTTACAACTTGAGTCTTAGTAGTCGTAGTAGTAGTAGTAGTAGTTTTGGCCATCATTTGGTCTGATCTGTTTCAACACATTCTTACACCCAAATACCGATGCTTGGTCAGTGGCCCTACACTTCAAACTATGATGGTCTCAGTACCTGGTCTAGGCTTAGGTTAGGCTAGGTTAGGTTTAGGAAAAGAGTTTGGGTTAAAATAACTACATTTGTTGCACAACGTACGAACGTTACGTAAGGAACGTTATGTAAGAAACTTACTTACGTAGCCCACATAACTTAAAAAGAAATACATGTTGACTTTTGGATTCGCACGAGACACAAACAGCAGTCTCATGGGTGAAAGCCCATGTTTGTTTGACCCAGCCATCCACCGCAGCCTCCTCTTAAGGGTACCTCAGTGAGTCAGACGTGGAGGGCCACTCACCAAGCATCAGTATTTGACAAGTACAGAGTGAGAACACCCTGGTTTCTTGCCCATCTGTCTTCTTTTTGGCGATGTTGCTGCGTTCTAAGATCACAGGAATTAAGTTTACATGTACAGTGTTATTATTACAGATAGGAATGATGGTTAACACTATGAAAATTTGAGCTAAGTTGAACAAAACTGGAATTTAAAGCAAGTATACAATAAGGAGAAGGAGAAGAAGAAATAATTTGAAAACATGATAACTTATTTAGTAGTTGGTAGTTCCACATACATTCTGAGCAGCCAAGATCTTCCGGTATGTGACGTCTTAAGTTGTACTTGGTATTCTGCCAGGAGAAGAGTATCCAGGGTGGTAGGATCCTCTAAGGATACTATATGCACTTTGTTCCTGCTGCAGTTTGTGTACAGAGACTCTACAGTGTGGAGACATGAGCCAATGATCTTTTCTACAGTCCGTATGACTCTCTGGAGGGTTTTTATTTTTTTTCCCATCCTTAGTGGAGTTGCCAAATCTAGGCCCAATCCCAATCTCCACTCTTGACTCACAGACTTTTGAGATGCCTTCACGGTAAACCTGTGAGGGTTTAGGGCTGTCCCGTTGTCAAATCGTCACGTCCGCGAGGGCTCTCCCAGAGACTCCGAGCCCTTACTGAACACTTTCCATAAGTCTGCATTTCTGCAGACATTGCTTGAGGGAATTACCCACAATCCATTGTGTTGTGATGTTATAACATGGAGTTACCAGGGAAAGTGAAAAACTATTTTATCAGAAGGATTATCAGATGTTGAGCCTGGCATATTCAGTTTATAAATAAATATTAATGTGAAATCAGAGGAATGCAAGCACACCTGGTTTATTTATCAGCCATTTATTTTATTGTTTCTTCATGATGCTGTTTTGACAAAATTAGTAAATTGATTATTTGACTCCCCCTCTGTAAAAAAAACAAAACCTGGAAGATGTTCAAATCTTCCTTGGCCGTTAAGAAGTTAAAAAAAGGTTATAATAAAATGTCTCAAACCCACAATTGTACATAACATATTTTGCCGTTGTCAAGGTAACACGGTGTGTCGCTGCAAAGTGCTGTCCCATTCCTGTTTAAGCCCTCATGAACTGAAGCACTACAGCTGATCACACAGGTGATCTGTGAGGGTTCAGGGCTCAAGGCCTTAGGGTGAAGATTGAGACTGGGCTCTAATGCTGCGTTCAAGACAACTTGAAACTCGGAAGTTGTATGGATGCCCTAAAAGAAGTTTGCCATATTATGCTGTTAAATACCACATATTGCTATAATCAGAGCAAATACAAACAATACAAACACATATTGCATAATTACACATCAAATTGTCTTAAAACACTTTTCTAATATTTTCATTCTTACCATAACAACGAAGGCCGCCATGTTAGCTTGTGTTACTGATGTCAACTTGGATATATCAGAGCTCAAAAATGATACCAGAATTCCCGAGCTGTATTTCCGAGTTGGATAACCATTCAATTTGTTTTTTATAGGTCGGAGCTAATTTTTCCCCGAGTTCCGAGGTGTCTTGAATGCAGCATAACAATGATACATGTAGTGTGTCTATAGTTTGCATGTTTTCCATTAGAATTGGAGGTGAATGACTTCCAACATATTCCATACGGTGTTGTGTTGACGTGTAGCCATTGGAGTCAGATGGTTGAATTATATTTGAATCAGATTGGATTGCCTTGCTGCACCTCCTTTCTCCTGTATTGCAGCTCTCTATTCTTCTTTGTTTGATGTAAAATTACCCTAAGTCTGGCAACAGTGAGTCTTATATTGCCAAGCCAAAAAAAACAAAAAGTAATGAAAAATAAAATCTGATAAGATCTGGGCTCTATCCATTGAGATAAATCCTGATTTCTTTTTTTTTTTTTGAAAAGGCAAAGCTTTGCCTCCTAGAAATGTTTGTACAACTAAAATTCCAATCTGCTTTCCATCTGACCTCCTTATGTGTGGGAGGATAGGTGCGAGTGCACATGCTTCAAGACAAACTAACCAGTTACAGCTTGTAAATTGATCCATGAAACACTTTGAAACAGAATGTGTGGGATCTCTCCTGAAAGACTGATTTTTTATAATGAAAGGCAAAGGGCTGGGCTTTTCTCACATTCTTCCTCAAGCTTTCAGTCACTCAAGCTTTCAGTCCAGTGATGGTACAGAATGTCAAGCAGTGCATGCATGTGTGTGCATACCTATATGTGTGCATTGTGTCTGAGTGTGTATTGATCAGTGCAGGGTGATGTTTTATTAAACAGAGGTGAGGACGGAGATAGGAGTGTCAGGCAGGCTGATGTCCCTCACTGTTGGTAAAGCCTCTTTCAGTTGGCCTTTTGTTATTTGCTGTTGCAAAGTCATGATCTTCTCCCTTTCCTCCTTCTCCCTGCCCAATCTAATCAGCAGAATACATATTGGCATTGTACATTTCTGCAAACCATGGATATGTTACATTTGTACGTTTCATCGGATATGTTGAAACTTTACATTTCTTTATGTTTCAGTTTTTAATTTGGTGTTGTGACAAGGCTATGGTTAACGCGTGGTAGGTTTAAGCACAAAAATGTTTTCGTTGCCAGAACCAGGGCTAGAAATGTCCCTGTGTCTCATTAAAACCACTCGGTTGTGTTGATCTCGAACAGTGGTCTCCTGCTTTCTGTTGCTCGGCAGCCGTCTCACCCGGGTCACACTACCCACCGTCCCTTCCTCCTCCTGATGGGAAATTCAGATAATGTGATCTGAACTACGTCACTTTAGAAATGTTGAGACGATACATATGAAATGTCCAAATCTTACATTTCCGTGGTGTGCAGAAACATACAATGCCAACATTTTAATCTGTCGACTGGGCTGCCCTGCCTCCAATCATCCTTTTAATCACTCCTTGCTGCCCTCTTGTTTCTTGCTTTTTCTTTTTAACTCATTTTTTTCACACTCTCTGAATCCAACACCCAGCTTTTCTGCCACATTTCCTTTTGCATTTTTTCCCATCATCGCCATGAGTTCTCCACTATCCCCGCTTATCTGACTTCTTTCCAAGTAATTATCTCACATGTCGCCCCCACGCTCTTCTCTTCCATTTACTCTCCATTTTTATTTCAGTCTCACCCCTCTTTTCACTTTTGCTCCTCTCATCCTCGTCGCAATTTTCCACCTCCTTCCTGCTCCCTGACTCATCCTCCATCTCTCTTTCTTTCGGCCTTTCTTTTTCTTTCACTGCCGCCCTCATCCTCCTCCTTCTCCCGCCTCTCCTGGGGAAAGCTGGCCGATAAGCCGCTTCGAACGGACATGCATTCATGCTCCCCTTCTTTCCTTTCATTTCGCCCCGTCTCTCAGGTCCTGCAGACCCCTGTGGACTCGATCTACGAATCCCCAGTGTCTCCCTATCCCCCTTTCCTCATCTTCCACCTCTCTACTTTTCTTTGCCCCAGTGCGGGAAGAGAGATAACACTGCATGGGTCCATGAACTTCTTCATCTCCTCACTTTCTTCTACCACTATCCTACACACGCACACGCACACACACACACACAAATATAAGACTTTCAGAGTCTGTGTGTAGAGAACCAGCAGCTGTAACCACCCCGAGTCTTGTACAGGTTGTTCCCTGCTTGCTGTCACACAGTTTAACAACCAAGTAGTGTAGAGGAGCGTGTGTGTGTGTGGGTGTGGGTGTGTGTGTGTGGGTGTGTGTGTGTGTGTGTGTGTGTGTGTGTGTGTGGGTGTGGGTGTGTGTGTGTGGGTGTGTGTGTGTGTGTGTGTGTGTGTGTGTGTCTGTCTGTCTGTCTGTCTGTCTGTGCAATTCTTTTTTTCTCTCTCCCACATTCACGTTACCTCTATCTTCCAATCTGGGCCTCAGAAGGTCAGTGAGGGGAGGATCTGGAGAGCTTCTTTGACACATACTGAGGAGGAGATAAAGAGGAAGAGAGGTGGAGAGGGGTGACATGTGGGAGAACCAATCAACAGGTCCAGTCATGACCTTTGAGGTGCAGCCTCTTATCATGCTCATCCAGGCTTTACTTGACACCCAAACCTTACTGTTACAGAATCTTAACACTTAACTTC
>JAOVVB010175630.1:0-11348 GCA_028570985.1 Heterobranchus longifilis | reverse complement strand
CTCCAGACCAGCTGGACTCCAGACCAGCTGGACTCCAGACCAGCTGGACTCCAGACCAGCTGGACTCCAGACCAGCTCTCTGCGCCGCGTCGACACTCCGACTCATCCCCGAAAACACACCGAAAAAAAGAAAGAAAGAAAGAAAGAAAGAAAGAAAGAAAGAAAGAAGACCTCGTCACCCCCAGAACCTCCTCATCCGTTTCTAGAACTCTTCTCCGGGAGAAACTGTGCAGAGCTGAAACAGATCTATTTTAATACACGACACGACATTTGAACAAATAAGAAAAAAAAAAAAGTTAGAACATTTTTATATTCTTTTATCAAGGAGCAAAAAAAAAAGAAAAGAAGAAAACAGAACATTGGATTTTCTATAGTTTGCCGGTTCTGCATTCTGACTTCGAGCTCGCAGACGTCGGATGTTTTGTTTTGCGGCGAGACGACGACGACACGTTTAGACGGAGATGAAATGTGTGTTGAAGTAGAAGTTTTCTTTGTCATTAATAAGGGGACTGTCCAGTGGATAGTGTGTATAGGAACAGTGTTTGTCTTAAATATGCCAATGTAGTTTTTTCTTCTTTATGATGCATTAAAAAGTTGATTGATGGAAGTTGGTAAAACGATTAAAGAAGTAGTCTCACTTTTTTGTACCAAGTTCTTACGAAAAATGGAATCATTAATAAACAAAATTCAAGATCAAAAACCTTCAAGTGTCTGTTTTCATGTCAAAGTCGTAAAGTGCAAATAATAATAATAATAATAATTATTATAATTCTGCAGAATTATCACGATGTGGACAGTAAACACGCGACGATGTGAAAATATCACGTTTTCCAAAACTTCTTAAAACTCGCTGAGATTATTTTAATATTCGTTTAGATTTGATGCCACTTTTTTCTAGAAACATTACAACTTTCTTCCTGAAATATTACAACTTTTTCATAAAAAACATACAACCTTTGTTTATTTGAAACATTAGGTTTTTTCTCTGAACATTACAACGTGACGCTGTAATAAATAATTATAATTATATTATTATAATAATAATAACAGTCTGAAGATATTCACGATTTGGAAAAAATATCTAATTATTATTATTTTGAGTGATATTGAAGATATGATTCACGATATTGAAGGAAATCAACATTTTTGCGTCATTATTCTGATTTTCATTAAAAAGTATATTAAAATGATCATGGTGTCATTTTTTTTCTTAAAATATGATGTGTAGGCCGGGACATGTTTGTGTATTATTATTATTATTATTATTATTAAGTATTTCTTATGTTAACGACTAAATAAGCAACAATGAAGTTACAAAAAACATCTTCAGGTATTATTTATTAATAATGACATACTATACTGTGATGTTTTTAGTGCTTTTTTGATAACATACATATGACGCAATTTCTGCATTTAAAAAAAAAAAAAATTCGACATGCTATACTATCGACTTCATGATTTATTTTGGTTTTTTTGACGAGACACTGTTGAGAAAAATGACTTTAAAGTTGTTTTGTTAATTTTATTTGATAAAGGTCGAGGGTTCGATCTCTGTGTGGTCCAACATGTGTCAGTTCATACGTGTTGTATGTTTTCAAGTCAAGTATTGCATTTGATATTCTTTAAAAAAATATATTATTCTCTAGTATGTATTTTATGTTGTATAGTAAATAGTTTAAAGTGTTATGAATCCATAGTTGGCTAATGAACATCCATATTTTATAGAAATGTTTTGTTATTGTTGACTTTCTGCACCTGCAGTTACAGTTACAGTTGCAGCCTCCCACCACTGGGGGCGCTGCAGTCCTCTCAGCACCCCTACCCCCAGTGTCCCTGGACACTGCGCATGCGCGTACCCGTGTAAACCGGAAGCAACAGGTTCAGCGTTTGAAAATCAGGTGCGTATTTTAAGAACTCATAATCATACTAATAACTAAATACTACGAAGTTAGAACAGCAATTCACGGTGGTCTTTGCTTTAACATCGCGGATGTAACCTTCAGTCGCGGTATTTCCGGTGTTTCGGTACTTTTGGGGAGTTTTACAGACGTAACTACCCGAGCTAGCGTTAGCTACAGTTAGCTTGTGGCGGCAGCGTAAGCTAACCGATTTATTATACATCCATGAAGCTATAGCTAACGCCAAACGTTACATCTGTTATGTTGGAGCACAGACCATCTGACAACTAGTTAAGTTAACGTTACTAGTTAAAGTTGTTGAATCACTGCCTTGGCCTGCAGCGTCGATGTTAGCTGATGTTAGCTAACGCTAGTTAACGCTGCCGGCTACAAACCATGGATGTATAATAAAAAGCTACAAACAAAACAATGAGTAAGTAAAACGTTAAAAAGCAGTTCATTCAGCTGTCGTATTACAAATACATCAAACTAATAAAGGCTGCTCATGTTTCCTCTGATAAAATAGTTAACTAACATCGACACTACAAGCCAAGGCACTGATTCCTCATGACGACTTTAGATAGCTGTTAGTTACTGAGCTAACGTGAGTTACTGAGCTAACGTTAGTTACTGAGCTAACGTTAGTTACTGAGCTAACGTTAGTTACTGAGTTGATGTTAGTTACTGAGCTGATGTTAGTTACTGAGCTAACGTTAGTTACTGAGCTAACGTTAGTTACTGAGCTCACGTTAGTTACTGAGCTGATGTTAGTTACTGAGCTAACGTTAGTTACTGAGCTAACACTGTCAGACAGGAAGTCCTGCTAATAGAAAGTAGACACAAGGATGAAATCACAGACGTGATGTAGAGATATGTAACTCATAGACTGTATGAAGATTTATGCAGTTTATGATCTAAATACCTTTAACTCATCAGAGTGTAGAACACAAATTACTTTAAAGTACAAATGATTTTCTGTATATAAAGAGTTTTTTTGCCCAAACTTACTTATTTCTGTATTACAGATGATGACTGAGAAGATAATTTTCTGTATATACAGAAATTAAATACGTTTTAAAAACTGTTTACATATTCCTTATTGTTACATTAGAGTGTAATTATACCACCTGTCTTCTGGAGCTTTTTCTCACTTGTATATATATATATATATATATATATATATATATATTGTTGCTTTTTTGTAATGCACCATTATATCAAGACAAATTCCTTGTATGTGAAAAGTACTTTTTTATTGATTAATTGATTTTATTTGCCCAAACTTATTTATTTCTGTATTACAAATGATTTTCTGTATATAAAGAAAATAAATACATTTAAAAATTAATAAAAACATAAAAATAAAATAGCTAATTAAATAGGTAAATAAATAAATAGGGGAATCAATACAAAGGTAAATAAAGGAATAAATGGTATATTTGATGGAATAAAAGGTAAATGAGCTCAGCTGAACTGACCACAGTCCTGTTTGTTTATTTTGTCTGCAGTTTGTACGAGGCTGAAGCAGCAGAGTCAAGATGGCCGACAGCCCTCCGGTCACACCCCCACATACAGGAATCAATGCTGTCAGGCGACATCAGACGCCGCGCCGTGTTCAGACGATGACTGGGTGAGAAACGTCCAAACACTCTTTTTCACCTGCCACAGATGGAAAAAAATCATCCAGACAAAAGAAAATATACTATATATATATATACATACACACACACACACACACACACACACACATATATAATAAAATAAATCACCTGCCAAAACCATTTTTTTAACCTGTTTTGATGAAAACGATGCAAAGATGAGTTAACAAATGATCCTGGCAAATACAGAAATAAAAATTCCCCTGCCACAGATGAAAAAACAGCAACCTTTAAATCATCCAGAAAGAAGAAATCACCTGCCAAAACTGGAAAAAACATATCTCAGTGAAACATTTTTTTCCTCCTGTTCTGAAGTCATAAACACAGGAGAGAAAATAATTTGGATCAGACTTAGAAAATGGATCACCAGAGAAAGGCTTCCGTAAGTTGAGCAAAAAGGTCAATTTGTTTCGAGCACTTTGCCTCTAGAATCTGGACATTTTAGTTTAAGATAAAAGTCTAAAAAGACTAAAGAAAGAAAATGTATTTCCCAGAGAGCTTTTCTACAACTAACACACATGCAGACATTAAGAGTGACTGTTGATATATTGCAAACACTAATAAACCTCTGTGTTTTCCTCTACAGGTTTGTAAATGTCCCTCCGGCTGCAGACTGCACGGTTTGATGTTGCAGACGGAGAGGAAACTGAGGACGGCGTGCACGACGGCAAAGATGACACGCGTCTACAGCTACGACCGGAGAGTCACCGTCAACAGATACGGTGCGTTTGTTTTTTTGTTTTTAAAGACGACGATGATTAAATAACGCTGGCTGATTAACGCTGGTATTCATCTCCAGTGTCAGAGCTGAAGTTCGTGGATCACGCCGAGTCACGCAGTGACTTTTTTAAATGATATACTATACTATGACACAGACTTTTAAAAACTTTTTTCAACATACTATACTACTATGGCTTATTTTGACATATGATACACTTTTTAAAAACTTTTTTTTCAAAATACTATAATTTCACTTTTCGACATACTATAATGACTTTTTTTCAACACACGATACTATGACTTTTTGTGTTTTTTTCAACATACTATACTATGTAATTTTTTCACGTTTTTCAGCATACTATACTATGACAGGTTTTTTTCCACTTTTTTTCGACCTACTATATTATGATGGGTTTTTTTGACGTTTCTCGACATACTATACTACACACATAGTATCGAAAAAAGTGAAAAAAAGGTCATAGTATAGCGTGCTGAAAAAAGTGAAATGAATGTCATAGGATTTACAACACGCTACAGTCCAGTTTGATGTGGAAACTTGAAGCCTGCAGGTCACAGAGGATGTAGGAGGCATCTTGTGCTCTGAAATAGTAGAAAGAGATGCTATGTCCCAGTGTTAAACTTTCTCTCTTTCTGCAGATGAGTGAAGATGAGTGAAGTGAAAACAAACTGCACATTGTGATGTTTAATGTTTAATTGAAGGGTTTTAAATCAACATTCTGTGTTTTCCAGCTGTGATGGAGGATTGACAAATACACAACAAAGACATCAATGAGGTAAGAAGGCATTTATTTGAAAAGTGAATCAGGGAAATAAAATAATTAGAAGAATATTAAATAATTAGAACAGATTTTATTAAGTGACTATCCAAAAAATTAACCTGAAATAATGGTGAGAGAAAGGTAAAGTAAAATCTGAATATAATTTAGTAATATACTATGTATGGTATAGTATGTCATATAAATGTGATAAAACCTGTCACAGTATAGTATGTAAAAAAGTCATGGTATTGTATGTAGAAAAAAGTGAAAATAAACATCAGTATAGTATGTAGAAAAACATGAAAAAACAACATAGTATGTTGAAAAAATGTCATGTCGAAAAAAGTGAAAAAAAACCCTCATCGTATATTATGTTGAAAAATGAAAAAACTCGTCCTAGTATGGTATGTTGAAAAAGAGGGGAAAAAAACAGTATAGTATAGCATGTCTAAAAAATTAGTATAGTATATTGAAAAAGTTCATAGTGGGCTACAGTATGCCAAAAAAAATGTCAGCAAAAATCCCACAAAAACGCCATAGTGTAGTATGTTGAAATTGTTTTGCAAAATCTTAAAGAATGCTGAAATTGCATCATAGTATAGTATGTTGTAAAAGAAAAAAAAAGCCATAAAAACATCATAGTATAGTATGTCGAATATATTCCATTTACTGTCTTAGTAGACTTCAAATATATATTTTTTGTATTTTCCTGAATGATGTTTTTTTTTAATGGTCAATCCACAAAATGTCAGTTAAACTGGTGTTTGGTTCTTTTGATACAATATCTGAAAATATTTAGATTTTCATAAATCATGTATTTTTCAGCGTAATGAAATGTAAATACATATTTATATTAGATAATATTTGTTTATTTGACATAACACATCTTATATGGTACATTCATATTTCAACTGTTTCCACCAAAGTTTGATAGCAGAGTTAAAAAGTGCATCTGCTTCTGCTGTTTCAGAACACGACGTCTCCTCCATCCTGTGTTTGTGACATCATACTGGACTGTGATTGGCTCAGAACTAGCGACAGTGTTTTAAATCCTGCAGGTATGTCCCGGTGTTAAACTGTACTCTTTCTGCAGATTCGTGAAGTGAAAATAAACTGCACACAAAACACATGTACATTTGATATGGTTTTCATATGTAGAAGTAAAAGATATGCACATTTTATATGGTTTTCATATGTAAAAGTAAAACACATGCACATTTGGTATGGTTTTCATATGTAGAAGTAAAAGACATGCACATTTTATATGGTTTTCATATGTAGAAGTAAAAGACATGCACATTTTATATGGTTTTCATATGTAGAAGTAAGGCAAGCAAACCAAGTTTGATAGCAGAGTCAAAAATGTATCTCTTTCTGCTATTTCAGAACACAGTGTCTGTTTTTCAGCAATGCTGGAGGATGGACCCATTAACAACAACATCGACATCAAGGAGGTAAGAAGACATTTATTTCAGAAGTGAATCAGGAAAATCAAATTAAATAATTAGGACAAACAATTATGTGCAGATTTGATTAAGTTACCATCCAAAAAATCTGAATATATGTTCTTCAGAAAGTTTCCATGTTCAGTAGCATGTCTACAAATGTAATCTATTACTGCCAGTGACAATGCAGGGAAGAGAAATTACATCAGATGTGCTTGTGTTTCAGAAAGAAATACATACATAGATTCACAATGTGTGGAATTCAATAAAGTAAATATAGTGCAAGTATGAGACATAGGGTCACTTTTATATAATTTGTACATTAACATCACCTCTGCAGCAGGTGCTTTAATATATTAATGCAATATAAAATATTTAATATAACTAAGGTAATATAAAATATTTAATATATATATAACATAAAAACAGGAAGTTTAAGTCAAAACATTTCCAATATTGATGTATTGCGTCTTCATGGAAAAAAGATAAAATAAATAAAAGTAAATAAATATGCCTGCCTGTTGGGTGATTATTGAGGAGATGGTTGTCATGGCTGCGGCATGAGTTCTGTTATGAGTTGAATAATGAGTTCTGTTAATTGGCTAATTGAATAATTGATTAATTGGTTTATTTGCTACTTGAATAATTGGTTAATTGAATATTGGATAATTGAATAATTGGTTAATTTAATAATTGGTTAATTTAATACTTGATTAATTGAATTGGTTAATTTGCTAATTGAATAATTGGTTAATTGAATAATTGGTTAATTGGATAATTGAATAATTTGATAATTGGATAATTGGATAATTGGATAATTGAATAATTGGTTAATTTAATACTTGATTAATTGGATAATTGAATAATTGGCTAATTGAATAATTGGTTAATTTGCTAATTGAATAATTGGTTAATTGGATAATTGAATAATTGGTTAATTGAATAACTGGTTAATTGAATATTGGATGATTGACTGATTGGTTAATACCTTGTTAATTGATTAAAGTCCTTAAGTCCACCACATATTTTTAAAAATGGCTATTTTCAAAATTAGACTGAACATTGACAAAACATTTCCAAATGAAAGAAGACACTGACCCTTTAAACTGAAATAAAAAAGTGCTTTTATTTTACAAGAGGACAGAGTAACGAGACAGTTTCTCTGTGACGACAGATTTCTGTTGAAGTAAAGACAGCAAAGTATTAGATATAAAAATACAAAACAATAACAGATAGAAGCAATGACTCGGCGTACAGAGAGTAGAGGAAGGTTACCTTGCAAGTGTGTGAAGTTTCTCTGACGGCAGACTTCTGTTGAAATAAAGACAGCAAACTATTAGATATATAAATACAAACAATAACATAGGTGACTATGGTATGACTCGGCGTACAGATTAGAGAGTTGTTCTGTTGAAGATATAAAGAGACAGCAAAGTATTCGACAAACATTAAATAGGTTAGTGCTGCACGATATGAGGAAAATATGCGATAATGTTGTTGAATATTGCGATAACAATATTACTTGTGAAAAAAAATCATATATCAGTTCTGCCTTTCTGCTGCTTTCAGTATTCTGCTAAAACACAACAAACTGCTTGTTGAATTAAAAAACGGCGATTAAAAGTTATTTCTGACAATTTATTGAACATTGAACTGAACACAAAAGGCACCATTTTAAAAAAAGAATGATAGGAATTTTTTTAGTTAATAGAGTATCTTTCGCCATGTGTTTATTGTGATGACGATAAAAAAAACAATATATTGTGCATCCCTACAATAGGCTGTTTTGTTGAAGATATGTACACAGTTGGTCAATTAGATAAACAAACAATAGGCTGTATTGTTGATATATACAGAGTTGGTCAATTAGATAAACAAACAATAGGCTGTTTTGTTGAAGATATATACAGAGTTGGTCAATTAGATAAACAATAGGCTGTTTTGTTGATGATAGTTGGTCAATTAGATAAACAATAGGTTGTTTTGTTGAAGATATATACAGAGTTGCTCAATTAGATAAACAAACAATAGGCTGTTTTGTTGAAGATATATACAGAGTTGGTCAATTAGATAAACATTAAACAATAGTAGGGCTTGGCGATTAATCAGATTTTCTTTTCAATTACGATTTTGGCTTCCCTCCATTAGTTTTAAGTAGAATAATGTTTTATTATTAGTGTCTTTTAGCATGGGGTTATAAATGTCTGGTTACTTATTGTTTAATGTTTATCTAATACTCGGTTGATTAATGCATATTGGCACCTGCCTGCACTCATCTCTGAAGCCAGAGCATGTAAACACACTGGTGTTTCTGGATAAAATTTTTTAACATTTAACAGTTTGCAGGAGGCACTTAATCAAAGTCTTGAGACAGTAAACTGAATATATTTCACAAAGTTTTCAAACTACATGTTTTCAAATCTACAACTTGTACACGACATAAACGTCCATGTAAATTGTACATTTATTTTTCTTTTTAGGAGCACATAACAGCAGCAGTGTACACTGTCATCTTTAGTAAAATACTATCAGTGGTGGAAAAAGTATAAATACCATAGTCTACAAATACTCAATGTACAGAAGTATTATGCGGAAAAGTAAAAGTAGTTATTATGCAGAACGGCTCATTTTTTAAGTGTTATATTATTATATAATATTATGTTTTTATCACTAAAGAATACATGTAGGAGCATTTTAATGTTGTAGTTCATCAATGTGAGGCCAATCTTAAGATACTTTGCATACTACTGGGTACATTAGTGGTATAGTTTCTACAGTTTTGATTTACTTATTATTTTATTTATTCCTCTTCATATTTCCACATTATTATTATTAATTGTTTTGTTTTTTTCCTGTAGGAAAGTGGGATCAGTGAGTAAAACGTGCAGTGTTGCGTCCGGACTGACCTGAGAGAAGTACGTCCAGAGCCGGCGTCCAGCAGGCTGTTGATGAGCTTTACTGCTGATCTATGAGAAAAAACAACGAGGACAAATTCATGTTAATCATTCACAGACTATTGATAATTAAAACATTCTGCAAGAATCACGAATCACAGCAACAAAATTGAGACTTTTCAAACACTCCTATGACTCCATAATCCCATGCTAAATACAAAATATCATACCAGTAATCCCCTTGTAGACAATAATATTCCCCCCCCAATGCAAATAGTCTGCTCTGCTATTTATGATGACTTGAATTGTAAGATAATATTACAGAGAATATTAGACAAATATTGCATAAACAATAAAATAAATGTCATTTAAAATTCAATTTTAAACAGATCATGTAACTTGTTCATTGCACAGAAAAAGTCATGTTTTATGTTTCAATAAACATTTGTCCCTAACACTGAAGTCAGTTTGTGTTGTTTTTCTTAAAAATTTGAAGTATTTTACACTTGGTCTTAAAAAGTCCTAAATATAACTTGCATTATGCTGTAGGAACCCTGATACTATACAATGACGGGTTTATTTATTTACTTTTTTATGACTAAAAAGCTGCAAAAACATTATAGTATAGCATGTCGAAATAAGTCATACAAACTATACTATAATGTTTTTGCAGCTTTTTAGACAACATACTATGTTGGCATTTTTTACTTTTTTTGCAAAAAAACTGACATACTATACTATGATGTTTTGATTTCTTTTTGATGAGATACTATACTATGACATTTTTACGTGTTTTTTTTTTTACAACATACTATACTATGACGCAATTTCAGCATTTTTGCAAAAACAATACTATGACGTTTTTGATTACATACTATACTCTGATGTTTTTGAGTTATTTTTGATGAGATACTATGACGTTTTTATGGTTTTTTTGACAATACTGCAACATATTGTTTGTATTTAATATTCTCAATGATTTGATTTCCCTGATTCACTTTTGAAATACATGTCTTCTTACCTCCATGATGTTGATGCTGTTGTTGTTAATGGGTCTATCCTCCATCACTGCTGTAAAACACAGAATGTTGATTTAAAATCCTTCTCCTGACTATTTGAGCTTCAGAATATGCAGTTTAGTTTCACTAATCTGCAGAAAGAATCAACTTTAACACTGGGACATACCTGCAGGATTTGAAACGCTGCCGCTAGTTCCGAGCCAATCACAGTCCAGTATGACGCAGATTGGAAACTTGCAGCCTCCCGGTCACAAACACGGAGGATGGAGGAATCATTGTTAAAGAGAGCAGAAACAGCAGAAAGTGAGGATTTTTAACTCTGCTATCAAACTTTCATGGAAAGAGTTTTAAATATGAATGTACTATATAAGATGTGTTATGTCTGTATTGTGTCCGGCACACTGTAGGGAAGCCTTCTATTATTATTATTATTATTATTATTATTTATGTTTCCCCTGAAGGAAAGTGGGATCAGTGGGTGAAATGTGCATGGTGTTGTGTCCAGACTGACCTGAGAGGAGTGTGTCCAGAGCCGGCGTCCAGCAGGCTGTTGATCAGCTTTGCTGCTGATCTGGGAGAAAAAACAACAAGTTACGTTTCAAGCAGATCTTTTCTACTGCACACACAGTTTACTAACTAGGGTTAGGGTTCAAAAACCTTTTAAAAAAAACCCACAACACTTTTTCTCTCACACAGGATCTTTTATTTTGGTGGTTTCCTGTATGTGTAATGTGTGCCGACGCTCTACGACATGATTAGCTGTGGGCAAGGAATGGCCTTATATCTTCATGTTGATGGCCTTGAGCGAATACCAGATCCCCAGATATTTGGCCAAAAACCAAAGGCTATAGTATGACTGAAAACGCGCTGTACTCAGCCGATTTGGATTTTTTTCAAAAAATAAAATGTGCAATGCCTTTAGGGGGCCTTTATAA